>JAJIYU010012338.1:0-14633 GCA_030144865.1 Tinospora cordifolia | reverse complement strand
TGAAAATTGGTTTTTAAATTCCAAAAAAATAGCCAAATACACTTGTTATTCTCTTATACATAGGAGGCATGAAATTTTGAAGAATTGGCAAGTTACCTGCAAGGAGAACACCACAAACTTGTCATTCTCTACCCTTTTGAACTCTATATAAACCCTCCATGCTCACAATTCATCTCATCCCAAGAAACAAGAGTTGAAATTTCCTCTTGCTCTATAAGCCCTCTTCTTGGCACCCCTTCTCGCCTTCTTTTCCCTCTTGTGTGTAAGAATTTCTTGGTTTGGGGATTCATCTTGGGTGATTTTCTTGGTGCTTGTACATTGGGAACTCTTGTCTAAACTTCAGGGAGAAAGCATCATAAGGTGGAAGTGATTTTTGAACACCCCTTTTTTTATTCGAATTACTAGCATGTTCATTATTTGTATGGCTTTTTAAATCAAAATAATTTCAGTTCTAGTATTCTAGAATATATTTTAGTTTCAGATTTGATCTTTGTTCGAAATTATGCATTCATAGTATTCATGCCATGGTTAGTATCATGCTTAGGCTTTATTTCAAAATATGACGCATGATTATGGTTGTTTCATGATTTGATTTTCAGATTATTCATATTCTGAATTTTATTTATCTTTGTTTCATGTTCTAAAATTTATTTGATGATTCAAGGATATAAGATTTAACAAAAGAAGATGATGAAAATAACCACGTACCATCATAGCAAACATATGGGTTGCTATGGATGCTCTTTTCATATGATTAGTTCATATGGTTTTAAGACCAAAGTACTTGGTTGGTGGGTAAGTTCCCTTAAGTTCCAAAAGTCCAATGAAATTGGATAAGAAAAGCTATATTTAATTCTAAGGAGGTACTTTGTTAAGAACATCAAGGGCTTAAAAACCCTTTTGGTCTAAAGTCTCAACTTTAAACAAAGGGATGCTTGAAACGCCTAATGTATGCAAGTGTTTGAAATATGAATGTGTTATTGGTTTGAATTTGAAAAATGGTTGTTTAAAAAAGATCCCCTGAACTTTGTGCTCACCCCTTCCTCTTTTTTTCTTTTCAAGAAATTAAATTATGAAGACCATGGAATTTGGATGATTTCTATTTTAGCAAGTTTCTATTTTTTAAGTTTTCTTTTAATGTAAGGGCATGCTTCCGTTAAAATTTAATTTTTATTTTAGAGGTTATGAATTTCTTTTGATCAATAATGTAACAGTTTACTTTTACATTAGAACGTTATGTATTTTTATTTTGATGAAAAAAGGAGTTGAATTTTTCTTTATCTTTAATTGCCTTGATTTTATTAAGTAAAAATTTGTATTCTTGAATTTACTCTGAGGCATGAGGTAATGAAAAACAGAAAGTCAAGTGTGTGTCACTTGTAAAGTAACATGGACCCAACTCGTCAAATGGTTAAGTTCACTGTCAAAGAATGGTGGTTATGTTCAATGCTCAATGAATATGGGGGTTGGGGTGTTACAAGATAAGGGCCTCACAAGTCTGATAAAGGGAGTGGAATAAGGGAAGCATACTAACTTCAGGATGGATGCTGAAAATATCTTAAGACTTGGAAATGGAATTAATGTGCCTCAAAACGGACAGAGCAAGTAGACCATATTAGATGAAACCCATTAGACCAAATACACAACACATCTAGGCCATGAAAGGATGTATCAAAACCTTCGAGAAACCTATTGGTGGCAAGGAATGAAAAGTGATGTGGCTAAAAATATCTCTAAGTGCGTAACCTACTAGTAAGTGAATGCAAAACATAGAAAATCCACTAGAATGTTGCAACTACTCCCAATCCTTGAATGGAATTAAGATAATATTACCATAGACTTTGTCAGTAGATTACCTTAGAACCAAAAAGGAAAAGATATTGTATGAGTGATTATGGATCGTCTCACCAAGGTGGCACATTTCTTGCATATTAGATCCACTACCAAGTCAATAAGCTAGAGGAACTCTATGTGAAGGAGATGGTACAAATTTATGGCATGCTTAGGCCTATAGTGTCAAGCAGAGACTATTGATTAATGTCATAGTTCTAGCACAGTCTATATATGGAGTTGGTCACCAGACTTACCATGAGTATTGCTTTTCGTCCACAAACTGATGGCTAGTGTAAGAGAGTCATTCAAACATTAGAGGATATGTTGAGATCTTGCATCCTTGACCTCAAGGACAATTGGACCAAGTACCTACACCTGGCAGAGTTTGCCTATAATAATAGTTATCAGGTAAGCATAAAGATAGCTTTGCATGAAGTTGTTTATAGAAGTCCCTACAGATCACAATCTTGTTGGGCAGAACTTGAGGATCATATGCTTATAGGGCCAGATCTAGTATGAATATCCTTGTCAAGCAGATGCAGAAGTGGTTGGCCACAACACAAAGTAGACAAAAGAGCTATATGGACAAGAGAAGAAGACCTTTGGAATTTTAAATCGAAGATAGAGTGTTCTTAAATATTTAGGCTGTAAACAGTAATCAAGCGATTTGGGCATAAGGGAAAATTGTGACCCTGATTCATTGGTCCATTTGAGATATTTAGAAGAGTCAGTGAATGCGCCTATGAACTCGACTTACTAAACTGTCACCTCTATCACGTAATCCACTAAGAAGAGGTTGATATCCAAAATGATGCCACATATGAAGAATTAACAGTTAGGATCCTAGACCGCAAGTTACAAAGTTTGAGAACAAAGGATATCCGCATAGTAAAAGTTCTCTAGAGGCATCATGGAGTGGAAAAAGCAACTTGCGAGCTGGAAAGTGAGGTGAAAGCAAAGTACCTAGACCTCTTCCTCGAGAATGCATAACCAGATAGTATCAGAACTAGTAAGTGCAAATTTCTAGGACAAAATTTATTTTAAGAGGGGTAGGTTGTAAAACCCCAAAATTCTGTTGAGTAATTAAAATAAGATAAAATAAAATAAAATAAAATGGAAACATTGGGTTCACACTACAATAATAATACTTACGAAACTTGCATGAAAAGGAATTTAGAAAGTTTCCTAAGCGACTATAGGAGGCCTCTAATGCATAAGCAACTTCTAAAACCTTTACTTACTAATTCTTATGTTTACAAAACAAATAAAATAGAAAGGGAAAGAGGTTTAGAAAGGTTCCTATAAAGAAAACAATTCAAAACTTCTTAAAACATGTCCATTAGAACTCTATATGAACCCAGGCATTAGCACCATTTTCTTCATCCTAGCAAGAACAACACAATTCTCTTATTGCTCTCCTTGTCTCCCTCTTAGCATCCGTTTCATTCTTTGGTTGTTCTAAAAAACAATTAGAGTACTAGAAAGGTGGAGAAACAGAGTTTTGCACAAATTCTGTGCTAGAAGGTGTGTTGAGCAACCAAGGAAATTTGAAGGTTCAATGGAGGTTTCAAAAGGAGTTTGGAATTAATGGATTAAGCATAGAAGGTGAAAAAAATTTCTAGATTTTACCTTATTATTTTGATTTAAGTATTATATCCATGAATGATTGCTTAGTCTATAAATATGCCACGAATCCATATGTTTGATTGGATGTTATATGCATGCTTAGTTTGATAATATATCATGCTATACCATGAAAAATGCATTTCTCACTTATGTACACATGAGTAATTTATATGATCCTATGATTATTGAATGTCTTGTTAACATGCTCAATACCATGCTTACATGCTTATTCTTGAATTTACCTTATTATTAATTTGATTTGATAATAAGGAAAGTTAACGAAGATTATCAACCACATACTGACATGATGATGAATTTTTATTATGAGTGTTCCAAATGGATATTTTTGGGATGTGAATTGAGGGTTTGTATTTAACCCAACTTCATTAATGATAGGTTCAAAGGTTTTGATTTGACCTCATCTCCTAAATATGGAACATTGAGGTGTATTTTCTTTTGATCTTAATGTCAACTGTAAGCAACTGTTTCAATCACTTAATCTTTTAAAGTGTTTGTTTGTCATATATGTGTTATTTGTTTTGAAGTAATGAGTTAAATATTTGGAATTGTCCACTGGGCTCTTGAGCTCACCCTTCCTTTTTATCTTTTAGGAAATTTCTCAATGGAAACTACGTAGTCAAGCTTAATCTTAGTATTTATGAAATCTTTAAATTGGGCATGTTAGCCCTGTGAGAACAACACATTAGGAATGTTCATGTGTGCCTCAGGTGCAGTTTAGTGTAGCAGAACACTAGAATAGTCCTTAGGAGTTAGTCTGGTTGTAGTTTTTAGAATCTTGAATTCTTGATTAGTTACAGAAATAGATTTCTCTGTTACGTAAGATCTACTACATGTGTTGATAGTTGCATTGCATAATAACATTATTATATGTATTTTACATATATTTTGCATGGTTTAGATTGGAAATAGGACATATTATTTTATAATTAGGTGCATAAGTATTTTTAAGAGCATTTCACGTATTTATGCATTTTAAGAATTTTAATATAGTTTTTTTTATCATTTATAATTATGATTTAATGCTAGAGGAAGGTTCTCTATTGCTTGTGTAGATTTAGAATAAATGGGAATAGGTACACACAAGAAGGAAAAATGAAACATAATGTACTATACAAAACCCATTCATCAAAAGCATCAAAAGCAAAACCCAATAAGGTCCAGCCCAAATGAATTGTGTGCTTGTAAAATGAAGGAATGGCAACATGGTAATTCACAACACAAAGGCATGGTTCGATTAGAATGGAAGAATGGAAAAATTTGTAATTGTGGGACATTAATTGTGGCATGATTGGAATGAAAGTTAGAACAAGAAGTTGTGCAATGGTAAGACTTGTAATTTTAGCTAATAGGCATGGGCAGGATTGGCCAAAAAGTTATGGCAGAATGTGTAAATAGAAGCCAAATGCATGGGTTGATAGCAACAAAAATATGAGACTTTGAAACACAAAAATGGGCCAGTTTGGTGAGTCACGTCGTTAGGAGCGCGGTCCTGTGATTGCACCAAGAGGAGGATCGCAGTCCTACTGTAGGAAAAGGGGTTACAATGCAATGGAAAATTTTGGGTTTTTTGAGACACTATGTGACCACGGTATGGGACCAATGTCTTATGATTAGGGGTGTTACTTTACGCTCGGTATTAGTGTACAATTACAATTTTATGAGTTTTTTTTAATTGAAACACTATATATAGTCATTGTATCAGGGTTTTCAATTATTCTATTTATTATTCAGAGTTGCTTCTACTACTTTTGACTACTAGAGCACAGAGGGGACCAAAAGAGAAGAATATGAATGTGAAAAACAAGATCAAAGTCTAGTCTAGTATGATCTTTACTTTATTTGATTCTTTGTTCAGTACTTTCTCAACTATGTCTGCTTAAGTTCTCTTAATTTTTAGGATGTGATTTCAATTGTAGGAGCTTTAATTTTGATGTTCATTAATCTATTATGATGTTTTGTTTTATATTCTGTGTTCTTAAGGCTTTTTATCTATTGGCCATAGATAGAATGATCCCATATTCTTTAACTAACTCAAGAGAGAGGTTTAATAGTTGGATAATCAAAATATAGACCTAGAACAATCAATTGACCGAGAGGTTGTTAATTCATTAGAAGATTGCACAAGAATTAGGATTTTAATGCATTAGTTTATTGATTGTACGCCTTAGGAGGGGGTATTAGGCAATTTGAATAATAGATATAAAGGCATCTCGGGGAGAGGGTTTTAGTGAAAGTGTTATAATCAATAGAATTAAGAATCAGATTAATTGATATAGGAATTGAAGGGGAATACTTAAGATTTCACAATCCTAGTTACTTAGTTCATATAGTTTTCAATTCAATATTCACTTGCTTTCAATTTGTTTTTGATTTAATTTAAGTTTGTAATATTCAATTTGATTGCAAACGTTCATCAACTGAGGGGTGAGATTAGTTCATTCAGGCAGTCTAATTTTGAATCTGTCTATGAAGCATGGGAGTGGTTCAAAGATTTATTAAGAAGATGTCCTTAGCATGGCTATCCCCCATAACTTCAGATTCAGATATTTTATAGTGGCTTGACACTACCTACCAAAGCCTTGGTGGATTTAGCAACAGGTGGATCTTTGATGGGAAAGTCTACTAAGCTTATAGAGGATATAACAGCTAATGCTTATGGTCATGGTTTTGAGAGAGTAGTAGTAAAGAGAATTGGATTACACCAGGTGGATGAGATCATAGCTCTACATGCTTAGATAGCTTCTATGACTCATCAGATGAATTCCTTAACTTAGAAGCTTGGCAACTGCCAGATTTAGCAACCACAATAGAATCAATCTATTTTGGCCATCTTTGGAAATCAAAAAGTTGCTTACTCTAAAGATGCATCCATTGAGCAGTTGAATGTTTTGAATAGGTTGAACAACAACCAAGGTCAGTCTCGAGGGTATAATTTGCCTAAATGTTATCATTAGGGGACTGCAACCATAAAAATTTCTCTTATGTAAGCACAAAAATGTTCAGAAAGCCCCACCAGGTTATGCCCTTCAGCAAGGCCTACATGATAAGAACCCATCTACTAATGATAAGTTGGATGAGATTCTGAATATGCAAACACGCTTCTTCAAAGAGTTGACAGGCAGAATGGATAAAAATGACAACAAAGTCTTAGGAATGGAGGTTTAGATGGGGAACATGAATGCTACAATAAAGAATCTTGAGACTCAGGTGTGACGGATAGCCCAAGTACTCTTTAACCAATAGCGCAGTTCCTTTCCTAGTGATACTGAAGTAAATCCTAAGGAATGCTGCAAGGTACTCACAACTAGAAGTCAAAAAGAAGTACCAAGTCTAGCTTATCCATCAAGCCCTATTGTTATAACTGAAGAAACTAAAAATTTTGAGAAAGCTGCATCACCATAACCAATTGAGGTAGAGTCGACTAAGCCTAAATAGAAAGCAGAAGTGAGATGTCCTGGTACAACTATTCGAGGTAGCAAATACCTTGAACCTCCAGCACTACCATTTCCTTATAGAGGTTTTAGAAAAAGAAATTGGATGAACAACTTGCTAAGTTCTTGGAAATGTTCAAGAAAATTCATATAGACGTCCCTTTTGCAGAGGCATTATAGTAGATGCCTAATTATGCCAAGTTCATGAAGGAAATCATGTCAAGGAAGTGAAAACTGGAAGATTTTGAGACAGTGAAGCTGACTGAAGAATGTGGTGCTATCCTACAGAAAAAGCTTCCACAGAAAGCGAAAGATCTATGGAGCTTCACTATTCCATGCAACATTGATTCATAAACTTTTGAGAAGGCACTTTGTGACTTGTGGGCAAGCATTAACCTCATAACAATGTTGATATGCAAGGGATTGCGAATGTTTGAAATCAAGCCTACTAATATTTCTATCCAGCTTGTTGATAAATCTTTTACTTATCCACAAGGTATTATAGAAGATGTTTTAGTAAAGGTGGATAAGTTTATCTTTCAAGTAGATTTCATTGTTTTGGATATGGAAAAAAATGGTGAGATTCTACTTATTCTTGGGAGGCCATTCCTAGCTATAAGCCAAACACTGATCGATGTACACAAGGGCGAACTTACTTTAAGGCTGAATGAAGATCAAGTGGTTTTCAATCTTTATAAGGCTATGCAATTCCCTAGTAACATGAATGCAAGAGAATTGAGGTAATAAATTCTTGCATTGTTGAAGTGGTGGATGAAGTAAGCTCTCAAGATGATTTGGTTGGGTGCAATACTCGTTCTATTTTTCCCCTTCCCAACCCATGACTGAAACCAAGAGATTAAATTTTGTAGCCTTGGAAGCTTCACAACCTAAGCCTAATAGCCCTCATACTCCTCTACTTGATCCCACCCAATTTGACAATGTCAAAGAAGAACCTAAAGCCATTGACTTGAAGCCCCTTCCTGATCATCTAAAATATGCCTATTTGGGTGTAACACTATTCTTACTAGTTATATTTCTTCTTCCTTAACCTTGATTCAAAAAGAAAAAATTATTAAGAATGTTTTGGGAACATAAGTCCATTATTGGGTAGACAATTGAAGATATACGAGGTATTAGTCTAGCTATCTACATGCATAAGATCTTAACGGAAGAATCTCATAAACCTATAATAGACTATTAGTGGAGACTAAAACCTATAATGAAGGAGGTGGTAAAGAAAGAGGTGATGAATTGGCTCAAAGCAGGTGTCATTTATGCTATTTTAGATTTACTATGGGTCAATCCTATTCATGTGGTGCCTAAAAAGGGAGGAATCACTGTAGTTACTAATGGAAAAGGTGAGACTATTGCTTCCAGAACTACTGCAAGGTGGGATGTTTGCATTGGTTACAAGAACTTGAATAAGGCCACTTGAAAAGATCACTTCCCTTAGCCATTCGTGGATCAGATGTTAGACTGGATTGCAGGTTATGATATCTACTACTTATTAGATGGGTACTCAAGCTACAATCAAATTGTTATTGCTCCAAAAGACCAAAAGAAAACTACCTTCACTTGTCCATATGGTACTTATGCATTTTGCACGATGCCCTTCAGTCTATGCAATGCACTAGCTACTTTTCGAAGATGCATGATGACTATTTTTGTTGATATGATAGAAGATATTATGGAAGTATTTATGGATGACTTTTCTATGTTTGGTGCTACATTCGATGGTTGCCTATTCAATCTAAAAAGAGTTTTATCCCGTTGTCAAGAGAAGAACATGGTTCTTAATTGGGGAAAGTGTCATTTTATGGTGCAAGAAGGCATTGTACTGGGATATAAAGTGTCTATGGGAGGACTAGAGGTGGACTATGCAAAGATTGAAGTGATTGAGAAATTGAAACCACCTACATCTATCCGAGAAGTTCACAGTTTCTTGGGGCACATGGGGTTTTATCATCGTTTTATTAAGAATTTCTCTCAGATTACTTTCCCTCTATGGAATCTACTTGAGAAGGAAGTCGAATTCAACTTTAATGATGAGTGTTTGGAGGCATTTACTACATTGAAAAAAGCCTTTTAAGATTACTTTCTCTCATATTACTTTCTCTCATGTTACTATCATGTGCACTCCAGTTGGGGAAAGCCCTTTAAGATTATGTGTGGTACTAGTGACTATGCTGTTGGTGTTATGTTGGGATAGAAACGTGATAAAATGTTCAGAGCTATTTATTATGAAAGCAAGATGCTAGATGATGCCTAAAAGAACTACACCACTCTAGAAAAAGAATGGCTAGCTATTGTCTTTGCTTGTGACAAGTTATGATCTTATAATGTAGGTTTCCATGTCAAGGTATTCATAGATCATGCTCTAGTTCATCATGTCTTTACTATGAAGGACGCGAAACCTCATCTTATCAGATGAATCCTTCTACTTCAAGAGTTTGATATTGAAATAATAGATAAAAAGGCTATAGATAATGTGGTAGCTAATCACCTATCTCGTCTCCCTAGAGACAATGCTGATGATCACATGCGTATTGTTGAACTGTTCCCTAATGAACAATTTTGACTATTCTAGACAATCTACCGTGGTATGCAGATTTTGCTAACTATAGAGCTATAGGTAAAGTCCCTCCAAATCTATCAAGTTCTTAGCTTAAGCATTTCACTCATGAAGCCAAGTTCTATTTATGGGATAATCCTTATTTCTACCGTTGTTGTGCTGATAAAGTCATTCATCGTTGCATTCTTAAAGAGAGATTTAGAAAGTTCTTCATGATTGTCATGCCTCTCATTACAATAGCCATTATAGTCACTATAGGATTGCCCGACCTGTTCTTGAGAGTGGGTGTTATTGGCCCACCATGCTTAAAGATGCTTATCAATTTGTGAAGACATGTGAAGCATGCCAAAAACAAGGTAATATCTCAAAGAAAAATGAAATGCCTCTAAATGCCTTTGTAAAGGTTGAATTATTTGACGTATGGGGCATTGATTTCATAGGATCCTTCCCACCATCTGATGGGAAGCAATGTATATTATTGGTTATTGATTATGTCTCTAAATGGGTGGAAACAGTGCGTACAACGAAGAATGATCTCGAGTAGTACTCAAATTCTTAACTCACAACATCTTTTTGCGATTTGGCACACCCAGAGCTATTGTGAGTAATGAAGATATGCACTTCTGTAATCAACTATTGAATAATTTTCTCACTAAATATGGTGTGCAACACAAGGTAGCTTTGCCCTATCATCCTTAAACTATTGGGCAAGCTGAGGTTTTGAACCAAGATATTAAAGCTATCCTTTAGAAAACAGTGGGCACAAATCGCAAGGATTGGGCACTTAAACTTGATGATGCACTATGGGTGCACAAGACAACATTTAAAACTCCTATTAACATGTTTCCTTATTAGCTCATGTATGGAAATTCATGTCATCTACCATATGAGTTGGAGCACCGTGCTTGATGGGCAGTGAGAAAGCTAAACTATGATGTTCAAGCGTGTGGTGAGAACAGATTACTGTAGCTCATGGAACTAGACGAATTCAGGTAGGAAGCTTTGGAGAATAATAATATTTACAAAGAAATAACTAAGAAGTGGCATAAAAACCAATTGAAAAGAAAGAATTCAAACCAGGCCAGCTAGTTCTTCTATTCCACTCCCACCTATAGTTATTTCCCAGGAAGCTCAAGTCCTGTTGGTTTAACCTGTTTCTTATCACACAGGTATTTCCTTACAGAGCTGTTGAATTGCAAAGCTTAGTAGATGGGCATTGTTTCAAAGCTAATGGTCTAAGACTGAAGATCTTTTATGGTGAACCCCCACGGAATGTGGAAACTATGAAGCTGAAAGATTAATATTCCATGTCCACGTCGAGCTAACGACGTTAAACGTAACATTTAATGGGAGGCAACCCACTGGTGTTTTTTGTTCATTTTATTTTTATTATAGATTAATTCATTTTCTAGGTATGCATGCATTTTAGTTTTTTTTTAAAAAAACAAGTGTAGTTCTATGACTAACTAACAAGTTCTTTTTCAGTAGTAGTGTAGTTTTTTGGGGCATTATCTAGCGTCTTGCTTGCATAATAAATAGCTATAAACATCTTATCACGTCTCTGTCTGAACACACCACCACCAACATATTCATTGGCATCACACATAATCTCAAAGGGTTCTTCCCAAACTGGAGTGGACATGATAGGAGCTAACATCAGTGCATTTTTCAATGTAATAAATGCCTCCAAACATTCATCATTAAAGTTGAATTCTGCTTCCTTCGTAAGTAGATGCCATAGAGGGCGAGTAATCTGAGAAAAATTCTTAATAAAATGGGGATAGAACCCGTATGCCTTGTAACACTCTGAAAACTCTGTATTTAATTAAATAAAATTCAAGATCAAATAGTAAAATTGGGTGCAAAATAAATCTAGGTTCATTTCGGGGCTAAATTTGGTATGTTTCCAAAAGTCTCATTTGGTAACCCTTAGGGACCTGGAACATCCTAAAAAAAAGTAAGGTATCTGACCCAACTAATTGGACAACATATCCAAAAATTAGAACAATTGGTCAAGATTAAGGTTTTCATTTGCCAAACGCCCTTTAGAGGGTCCAAATTAGGAAGAATTGACATTTAGGGTACTTTAGGGAAACAAAATAACCCGAAACAAAACAGGACGACATAAACCAACAAAATAAACAACATATCCAAAAATCAGGACAATTGGCCAAGATTTGGACTTTCATTTTATAGTGTCGTTAATGGGTTCTAAATAAAGAAAACAAATGAAAACCAATTTGGCTAAATCATATATTAAAATTCTTAATTTTTTCATGTGATTCTAAAACTATAGGTCGTAAATCATAATTTCTTGTAAATAAGGAGACATTAATTTTTATTTGATTTTTGTGAAACCATGAAGTTATAGCCATCTTAAGGATGTGCAAGTCACAAAGGTGGAACACCATAATCATGTGTACCCTCACCTTACCTAAATCTCCATAGGATGTTTTTTTTTTTATTTGAATCCTTGTAAAATGATCCATGTCCCAGGCAAATAATTCAGTACACCCACATTAGTAGACATTTTATATGGTCTAGAAACCATGAGACATGATTCCATATACACCTCCACTTGATTGTGTACACCCACACCCACTTAAGCCAAAAATCGGCCCAACCATGTATATGTGTGTGTGTGCACATGTGAGCAACCCTATTTAGATAGTTTTCTAGAACCAAGATGAACATCTTTGACTATTATATGGTGTCCCCTCAAATCTGATAGTGTAGACCCATGCTTGACGTCCAACAAATAAGAGAATGGGAAAGTAGTCCTTCTATGTTTATGTAATGACTAAGCAAAGTGTTGTCTAGGAAATATTTCTAAGCCATGAACATGACTAATATGGGATGTCCCAATTGAGATTAGAAGGAATCAAAGTCTTAAAATATTTTCTTAAATTAAATAAGAAATATGCTGGGGAATCAAATAACAGCTCATATGAAATTAACAAGTCTTAGTAGTCCCATGAACACACTTGCCTATTCCAAAGCAAACCGTCACCTCTTGTTTGGAAACTTGCCCAAACTTTGTGAGCTACCCAAGCTACCCAAGACTAACCAAGACGTCCCCCTAATGCTCTTGAACATCTATATAAACCCTCTCATGCTCTCATTCTTCTCATCCCAAAGCAAGGAGTTGACACTTCCCTCTTTGCTTATTCTAAGCCCTCTTCTTGGCATCCCTTCTCACTTCTCTTGTGTTCACAAGTGAAAAGATTTAATTTCAGCCTTCTAGTGAGTTATTTTGAATGCTTTTACTGGTGGTTGAAAGTTCTTGAAGTTCTGATAGTGGTAGATAAGGGGAACCTTTGCTAGATTCAACAAGAAATTCGAATTGAGGTGGAAGAGATTTCTAGAACTTCTATCTTGTTATTTCAAGTTCTTAGAATGTTCATGCATGTTTATTGTTTAATTTACAGTATGATTTATTCAGTTTTAGCATGATTGGTCATATTTAAATTTCAGTTTAACATGTTGTATGTTTTTAATGATTCATGAGATCATACAATGTCTAGAAACCATGCTTCGGTTTGCTTTTAAATTTTCAAGCATGCTATGTGTGTTTCCATGCTTTCTTAAATATTTAAGTTCTTAGATTTAATATTCTAATTTAGTATCATGATTATATGATTTTAAACATGAGAAAGTGAAGATAAGAACCACATACTATTATAGTGACCCTATGGGTGTTAAGGGTGTTCTTAACACATGCTTGGAGTGTGTAGTTGCAAAGTATAATTGAGGGATACACTTAGTATGTGGAATCCAATGAAAAGTAACAAAGAAATGTTTTTCTTCCCTAAAGAGGGGTATCTAAATGAAGAATATCAAGAGAGTAGAACCCCTTTCAGTCATAACGTGAACTTGAACCAATTTGATGTATGAATCACTTAATGTTTAAAAGGGTGTGAAGTTGGATGTCTTAGAAATTTGGAATAATAAGCTAGTTGTATGATGGATGATCCACTGGGCAATGTGCTTACCCCTCTCTTTTTAACATTTTTAGAAAATAAAATATGATGGCAATGAAAATCTAATAGTAGCTATTGTTAGAAAGTTTATCTTTTGTTCAATGTAAGGGCATGTTGCTTACTTTAGATTTATTTGACTTCCGCTGAATTTTTATTTCAAAATTTTGGGTTATGTCTCTTGATTATGAATTCAATAATGTATTTCTTTATTTTCTTTAATAAATAAAGAGTTAAAAATATTCTTTTTTCTACTTGTAATGCCTTATTGAATTTAAAATTGATGAAATTTGGTGAGGCACTCATGAAAAGTTCAATAAGTGCTAGAATAAAGGAATCAAAATGCAAGTTGTATTCTCATAAATGTAACATAGGACCCGACCTACCTTGTGTAACACCCCAACCTTCTAGAAACAGGTTTAAGCTCAACCACAAGCTGGGTTGGGTCCTATGTTACATTTACAAGTACACAACTTACATCTCTATTGCTTCGGTATAACACTTATTGAAATCCCTCATGAATATATATTTTATTGTGCTTAATACTCAATTATGTAAGTGCAATACAAGTAGAAAAATGAATACTTTAAACTCTTTATTTATTCAAATAAAATAAAGAAACTTACATTCTTAAATTAAATCATAAACTTGAGTACACGACTCTTTAATTAAAGATAAAAATCCAGCGGAAGTCTAAAAATCTAAACTTGGCAACATGCCTTTATATAGAAATTTTCTAAAAATAGACTTTCCAATTCCTTAGCAAGCTTGATCATGCATTTCAAATTCTTGAAAATGTTAAAAAGAGAGGGGTGAGCACATAGTCCAGTGGATTATTCATTAAACAACTAAGTTACTAATTCAAATCAATAACACATCAAATTTCACACAATTTAATACATTAAGTGATTCACACAACGTTTTGGTTTCAACTTGACATTATGATTGAAAGGGGGTTTATTCCCTTGATATTCTTATTTTAGATACCCCTCTTTTCGGTGGAAAGACAATTCTCTTGTTACTTTCCATTGGATGCCACAATGCAAGTATCTCTTAATTACACCCTACAACCACACACTCCAAGCAGGTGATAAGAACACCCATAGCATCCCTACGGATCACTATGATAATATGCAGTTCTTATCTTTACTTTCTTATGTTTAAGACTACATA
>JAJIYU010012337.1:0-14665 GCA_030144865.1 Tinospora cordifolia | reverse complement strand
TTTATTATATCTCCAATATAAATTATTTTTCATGTGCCAACCCACCATTTGCACCCAAAATTTCTTAAAATCTTTGAAATTAATCTATTTGACTTATTTTATTTATTTTTCCTCAAACTTATTACCTACCCTCCTTAAAAAGAATTTCGTCCTCGAAATTTGTGCGTCATTTCGTTAGGTGTTTCCGGCAAATGGGTTGGTTTTGACTAATTTGATAAGCTTAAGGGCTTGAGTCTTTGTACCTACCCTAGAGACCCTAGTATAATAATATTAGGAGAACTTGATAAGCCCTTTAGTTTTTTTTTTTTAATTTTGCTATATGTTAGCATTTACGAATTTTGGCTTGAGTAAGGTTTTGTACCTGAACGTTTCCAATTAATGAAATTAATTTCCTTAAGATCTTTTGTTGCTATATTTTGAAATTTAAAAATAAAAATAAAGTGTTAGTCACTTAAAGCAGCAATCCTAAGGCCTGCTGTGTGGTCAAGTGTACTAAGTCGAAGGCGGGATGCTACCAAAGAATTTTCAACCTTAACCGAAAATACCAGTTAACCAAATAGTTTAGGCTGGGGATAACCTTAAATGACAAGCAAGCCTACCTTTACGACACGTTTTGCCAACATAATCTACTACATCAGATTAGGGGGGAACAAAAGCAAGAAAAGTTGTTTGTTGGTTTGATAGAGGGAGTTGAACATTGAAAGCATTATGACTTTGGGTTAGATGCTGAGATTATCCTGAGGATCGGGGAGAGGATCTGTGTACCTCAGAATGGACAGAGTAAGTAGACAATATTGGATGAAGTTCATCAAACCAAGTATACAATGCATCCAAGCGGAGATAAGATGTATCAAAACCTCAGAAAGACTTACTGGTGGAAAGGAATGAAGAAGGACGTGGCTAAGCATGTTGCCAAGCACTTTACCTGTCAATAAGTGAAAGCCAAGCATCAAAAACCCTCTAGAATGTTACAACCACTCCCTATCCCTGAATGGAATTAGGATAACATTGTCATGGATTTTGTCAGTAATTTCCCTAGGAACCAGAAAGGAGAATATACTATTTGGTTGATTGCGAATCTTCGCATCAAAGTGGCTCACTTCTTGCCAATTAGATCTATAGATCAAGTCAGTAAACTGGGAGAAAATTATGTGAAAGAAATCGTCAAGCTTTATGGTGTACCTATGTACTACCCTAGAATTTAGTCAAATAATTTAAAATAAATAAAATAAGTTAAATAGATTAATTTCAAAAATTTTTGGGTGCAAATTGTGGGTTGGCACATAAAAAAAAGTATATTAGAGATATAGAAAAAATTAAGTAAATAAGACCTTCATTTGATAATTAAATGAAAATTAAGGTTTAGTAGAATTAATTATGAAATTTAAGGAATTGCTTAAGAAATAAATAAAAATAAAGTATTTACACATATTGGCTAATATGTGAATGTTTAAGGTGTGTGTTAGCATAATAAATGTTAATGTTACATATTATGGGAATAGGTACTTAGAAAATCTATAAAAATGTAGTGTACATTAAAAATAAATAAAACATTAGTGTCTAATTACATAAATTATTATCTGAAAATGAAATATGAAATAAATAAAAAATATATGGAAATGGAAAATATAGACTATTTAATTATTGGCATTAAAAATATTAAGGAAATAGAAAAAATATCAAATAAATATAATATTAAATAATTAAAAAGGAAAAGATTAGCAAAACAGATGATTTGGGTAATATAACCAAGTTTTTGTCAATTAGAAAGTGTATAATTGCTAAAATTCGGATTATAGAAGCTTTAGAAAGTGATTTGGTAATTAGAAACTGCATCCAACAGTCCAAACTCGATCTGTCTGATCCAACGAATGAGATCAAAGCCCTAAACAACGTCTAGGAGCACTGAATCACCAAGATCTGACGGTCTGCAATCAACACGATCGATCCAACGGTCCAGATCGAGGCGCACGACATCGATCGCAAATGGAAATTCGAGTAAGAGGCAAATCCAACGGTCCAGACACGACTCGTTCATTGCGAATGATGAGGCGCTCGAAGTTGATCCAACGGTCATGATCAAATCCACCCAATCCGACGATGCACAACGCACACGTGAAAATGAGTCTGCAATCTAGTGGCGCGATCGAGGACAATCTGAGCGCTGAGATTCGAGGATCCAACTTTTTGATCGATTCGAGATCCGCGTGCGAAACTCGATGCAAATCCAACAACCGAGAAAGATGCCTTCCGATCCATTGCAAACCGAACGCCGCACTCAAGGATGATTCGACGGACCATGCAAATTTCGTTGATTTCGACCGTGATCTGGTTGATGCGCTCGAAAATGATCCAACGCCTGAGATCGAACCCGCCTGATCCAACGGTCGACAATCCATCCGGAAAAAAAGAATTCGTGATCTGTTGATGCAATCGAGGAAGATTCGACGGCTGCGAGTAAGCTGCTCTAATAAATAACCGAAAATTCAAAATTTAATCTGAATAAATCCGAATAAAATCCAAAAAAAATTCCAAAAAACTTCTCTAAACTTGGTTTTCCAATTCCAAGCCAACTTGCTATTTTCCTATGCTTGGGGGGCACGAAATTTTGAAGAATTGGCAAGTTTCTAGCATAAACTTGCCATTCTATACACTTTTGAAGCCTATATAAACCCCCCATACTCACAAATCAAATCATCCCAAGCAACAAGAGTTGAATTGTCATCTTGTTCTCTAAGCCCTCTTCTTCGCTCCCCTTCTCACTTTCTTTTCCCTCTTGTGTGTGAGAAGTTCATTGGTTTTGGGTGATTTTTCTTGGTGTTTGAGCTTTGAGAGCCATTGCTTCAACTTTGGGGAGAAAGCAACACAAGGTGGAAGTGATTTCTCTTACAACCCTTTTTCTTATTCAAAGTTCTACATGTTCATTGAAGTCCAAAAGTCTAATGAAATTGGCTATGGAAAGTCATAATTCACTCTAAGGAGGCACTTAGTAAAGAATATCAAGGGCTTCAAAAACCCTTTTGGTCTAAATTACAACTTTAAACAATTGGTTGTTTGAAACGCCCTAATGTATGCAAGTGTTTGAATTATGGATGTGCTATTGTTTTGAGTTTTAAAAATGGTTGTTTGATGAAGATCCACTGAGCTATGTGCTCACCCCTTCCTCTTTTATTTTTCAGGAAATTAAATTATGAAAGCTATGAAAATTAGATAGTTTTGATTTAGCAAGTTTCTATTTTCTTAAAAGTTTCCTTTCAATGTAAGGGCATGTTGCCCAATTTTGAATAAGACTTCCGCTGAAAGTTAATATTTCTATTTTGGGATTATTGATCAATAATGTAATAGTTTACAAAGTTATGTACTTTCTTTTATTAATAAAGAAGTTGAATTTTTCTTTACCTTTAATTGCCTTGATTTTATTAAATGTGAATTTGTACTCTTGAATTTATTTTAAGGCATGTGGTATTGAAAAATAGAAAATCAAGTGCGTGTCGCTTGTAACGTAACACCGGCCCGACCCGCCAATTGGTTAAGTCCACCCTTAAAAGGAACGGTGGTTATGTCCACCTCTCAAATCAAAGAATGCGGGGGTTGGGGTGTTACAACCTAAGGCTATTGTGTTTAACAAAGACTCTTGCTTCACTTCACAGTTCTGGTAGAGTCTACAGAAAAAGATGGGTACTAAGCTCACCATGATTACAACATTTCACCCTCAGACGAATGGTCAGTCTTAGAGAGTTATCTAGATTTTAGAGGATATGTTGAGGTCTTGTGTTTTAGACTTCAAGGGGAATTGGAGCAAATACTTACACTTGGGAGAGTTTGCGTATAACAATAGTTATCAGGTGAGTATTAAGATGGCTCCATTAGAGGCTCTTTATGGAAGGCTCTGCAAATCACATACCTATTGGGCTGAACTTGAGGATTATGTATTAATTGTACCAGATTTGGTGGAAGAAATGAATGACCAACTCATCTTAATACAGAAGAAGCTGACTACAACACAAAGTTGTTAGAAGAGCTATGCAAACAAGAGGAGAAGACCACTAGAGTTCCAAGCTGGGGACAAGGTATTTTTGAGAACTAGTCCTCAGAAGGGTACCAAGAGGTTCAGATTCAAAAGAAAGTTATCTCTGAGTTTTCTCGAACCCTTTGAAATACTTAGAAGAATTGGGGAATGTGCTTATGAGTTGGACGTACCAAACTAAATGACTTCAGCTCATAACATATTCCATCTATCCATGTTGAGAAAGTATGAACTTGACCCCTCTCACATCATCCAATTTGAGGAAGTGAATATTCAAGATGATGTTACTTATGAGGAAACAACAGTCAAAATCCTTGACATAAAGTGCAGAATCTATGAACAAAGGACATTCCATTAGTGAAAGTACTGTGGAAACATCACGGGGTAGAAAGCGAGAGAAATACCAAGTATCCACACCTATTAACTAGAAATCCTTAGTTACATACAAATTTCTAGGACGAAAGTTTTCTAAGAGGGTAGGTTGTAATACTCTAAATTCTCTGTACTCAATTAAATAAAATTTATCATTTATTTAGTGAAATTTGGGTGCAAAATTAAACCTGACTCATTTCAACGCTAAATTTGGTAGGTTCCAAAACTCTCATTTGGTACCTCTTAGGGACCCAGAAAAAAACTTGAAATGAAGTAAGGTGAAATGAACAAGCTAAGTGGAAAAAATATCTAAAAATTAGAACAATTGGTCAACTTTAGGGTTTTCATTTGTCCAACGCCCTTCAAGAGGCCCAAATTAGAAACAATTTTCATTTAGGGTAATTCAGGGATCAAAATGACCCGAAACAAAATGGAGTGACATCAACTAACAAAAGGAATGACATATCCAAAAATCAAAACAATTGACCAAGATTTAGATTCTTATTTGCCTAGTGACCTCAGTGGGTCTTAAAAAACGAGTGTTTTTGAGGGAAAATCGCCTCGGACTAAACCATACCTTAAAATGTAATTCCAAACTATAGGTTGTAAATCATAATTCCTTGTCAATAAGGAGATATTAGTTTTTATTTAATTTTCGTGAACCCATAAAGTTATGGCCATCCCTAACATGTGTAAGGCACATGGGTGGAACACAAGTAATCATGTGCACCATGCCCCATTTATGCAAAATCGGCCCATAGGTGTGTGTGTGCACATGGAAACCAACCAAATTAGAATGTTTTGAAATCTAAAACATGCACCCAAAAACCCTAGCCATCCCATGCACATAAGATAAGAAAACCAAAATGGAAACTTCCTTTTCTCCCCTTTTGGTGCCAACTCATGGGTGTACACTAAAAGGTACACCATACTTGGAGTTTGAATTATTTAGTGAGTTGTCTTAAGCTTATATTTGCATATTAGACTATGATATAGTGTCCCCTTCAGTTTGATTTCATACTCCCCTTGCTTGATGTCCAAGAATAGAGAAATAGCAAGCATTCCATGTGTGTTGGTGTGATGAGCAAGCAAGGGAACAAAATAAGAAAGTTTTATGAGCAAGATCATATCCAAAGGAGGATGTCCCAACTGAGAATAGCATGATTCCAAGTCTGAAAATATTCTCAAATATTAATTAAGAAATAGGCTAGATAATCAAATCTTAGCTCATGAGAATTTGGCAAGCTTAAGTGGGCCATAAGCACACTTGCCTTATTGAAGCCTAGTCATCCACCTTGGTTGGGAAAGTTGCCTAACTTTGTGAGCTTCCCAAGCTGCCCTAAGAATCCCCTAAGTGCTGATGAACACCTATAAAAACCCCCTTTTGCTCATATTCATCTCATCCCAAAGCAAAGAGTTAACACTTCCCTCTTTGTTGTTCTTGCCCTCTCCTTGACACCTCTTCTCACTCTTTTTTCTCTCTTGTGTGAGAAGTTCTTATTTTAATATTTTAGAGAGTTGTTGAAGTAGTTTTGTTGGTCATTAAAAGTTCTTGAAGTTCTTAAAGTAGTGGATAAGAGGAACCTCATCCGAATTCTACAAAGAAACTCGAATTAAGGTGGAGGGGATTTCTTGAACTTTTACTTTGCTCTTTCAAATCTCTAGCATGTTCATCCTTGTTTTAATTCTAGTTTTCAGCATGTTTTATTTTAGTTTTAGCATGTTTAATCATATTTTAATTTTAATTCAGTATTTTTTATGTTTTAATCACTCACGAGAGCATGTCATGCTTAGAATCCATGTTTAGGATTTAATTCAATGTTTCAAGCATGCTATATAATGTTTTCGTGCTTTTTTGCCTGTTTAAAATTCTAATATTTACATTTTAATTTTTTTTATGATTATGTGATTCTTAAATATAAGAAATTGTAGATAAGAACCATGTATTGTCATGGTAACCTGTATGCGTACTATGGGTGTTCTTAACAAATTCTTGGAGTATGTGGTTGCGGGGCACAACTAAGGGATACTTGGTATGTGGCTTCCAATGGAAGTGACAAAGAGATATCTTTCTACCCTAAAGAGGGTTATCTAAATTAAGAACATCAAAGGAGTAGAACTCCTTTTAGTCTTAAAGTCAACTACAAACAAAATGTTGCTTGAGTCACTTAATGCATGAAAGTGTTTGAATTTGGATGTGCTATTGATTTAAAATAATAGGTTAGTTGTTTAATGAATAATCCACTGTGCTATGTGCTTACCCCTTCCTTTTATTTTTTTAGGAACTTTAAATGCATGATCAAGCTTGCTAAGGAATTATATAGTCTATTTTTAGAAAGTTTCTATGTAAGGGCATATTGCACAAATTTTGAATAAAGAGTTTTGCTGAATTTTTGTTTTAAATTTTAGAGTTACTTACTCTTTGTTTTGATTATATGAATTCAAAATGTATTTCTTTATTTTATTTTGAATAAATAAAGAGTTTGAAGTTCTCCTTTATTCACTTGAATTATATTGTCGAAGATTAAACTCAATGGTAGTGCATTGATGAGTATTTCAATAAGTGTTAGAATAAAAGAATTGAGATGAAAGTTGTGTACTTGTAAATGCAACATAGGATGCAACCTGCTTTTTGGTTGAGCTCAAACCTGTCTCTTGAGGTTGGGGTGTTACATGTGACGGTGAGGGTTCCCTTGTGAACATGGATTAATCTTTTTGAAACCTCTAATTAGGTTCCTTCACATGTGTGCATACTCGTACTCACACATGTGGCCGGTTTTGGGATGTTTGGGCTATGGGTGCACTTGATCATTTATGGGTGGTCTTGCATTCATGGGTCCACATGAATTTAATAAAAATTCATATATCCTTACATAATAGGAATTTAGGATTTTAATCTATATTTTGGTGTTCATAATAGACTACTATATATTTCCAAACCATTTTTTGACTAAGGTGATCTTCATTTCATTTACTTTCCTAATTTAGACTCTATTGAAGGGTATTAGGCAAATGAAAACCCAATTCTTGGCCAATTTTGCTAATTTTGCTAATTTTGCTAATTTTTGGATTGTTGTCTAGTTGATTAGTCTATGTCATCTCATGAAATTTTAGGTCATTCGAGGTCGTACGGGTCACTAAATAAGGATTTTGGACCTGTTAAATTTGTCCCTAAAATGGACCCAATTTTATTTCTTACCCAAATTTCATCAAATTGATATCAAATTTCTCATTTCATTAAGTACAGGGTTTTTCAGGGTATTACAGCACCTGCTCATACTCATCAGCAACAATCACCATAAAGAGGAGGTCAAAACGGTCATCCTCAAGGTAGGTAGCAGCAACAGAATGCCAATTAGGGGTATAATCAAGGTCATGGTTAGAACCAAGCTAAAATAATTGCTAATGAGGCCTAAGAAGATCAAGTCCTTACTGTGGAAGGTATGTTCCTACTATTTAATGTTGTTGTGAGACTGTTATTTGACTCGAGTGCCTCGAAATCATTTATCTTTAATGAACTAGCAGATAGGTTACAACTTATGACAAGAACACTACCAATAACTTTAAATGTATCTACACCAATAAGGACCATTGTTACCTCAAAAAGAATGTGTGGTTGTAACCTAAGGTTTGGGGATAAACTCGTATTAGTTGACCTATGCGCCTTACCCTTTTATAGATATGACATGATCTTAGGGATGGATTGGTCAGTCCAATACCAAGCTCAGATAGATTGTCCTAAGAGGCAAGTGACCATAACCCTACCTTCAGGGGAAACCTATAAAAGTAACGAAGACGTGCAGAGACTACCTAGGAGTCCAACAATGGCCATGTTAAATTGTTTGAAACAGAAGGATGAGTTCAAGAGACTATTAGAGGAGGACTCAGTTGAAAAGAAGAGAATCCAAGTGTGATACCTTGAAAATCTTGTACTTAATGAAATGAGAATTTCAAAATCAATTGGATGAAATTTGGGTAAGAAAATGAAATCGAGTCCATTTTAGAGGCAAATTTAGCAAGTCCAAATTCCTATTTAGTGATACTTAGGAACCTAAAAACCACCCAAAATGACATGAGATGACATGAATTGATCAACTAGACAACATATCCAAAAATCAACTCAATTGGCCAAAAATTAGGGTTTCATGTGCCTAATACTTTTCAGTGAAATCTAAATTAGGAAAGTAAATGAAATGAATATCACCCTAGTCAAATGATGATTTGGAAATGCACATTAGTTTATTATGAACACAAAAATATATATATTTAAGTCCTTAATTCTTAGTAAATAATGAGATATGAATTTTTATTAAATTCATGAGGATCCATAAATGCATGGCCAACCCTAAACATGTGTAAACCACATGGGTAGAATACCATGATCATGTACACCCTCACCCTACCAAATCTTAATGGGATGTTTCCCTCATTTGAAATCATGTAGAATGATCCCATGTTCCAGGCAAATGATCAAGTATACCACACCTCTGAGAAACCATGAAGAATGATCTCATGTACACCATGCCCTATTATGCAAAATGAGCCCATATGTGTGTGTATGAGTGTGCACACATGTTAGGAAACCTAATTAGAAGTGTCTAAAATGTGAATAAGACACACACAAACCCTAGCCGTCCTTACATGCACCCAAGAAACCAAGAAGGAAAGTTTCCTTCTCCCATTTAGGCGACAAATCTAGGTGATTCTCTCATATGGGGCGCCAACTTTGGATATGAGCTAATTAAGGTAGTTTCCTAGGACTCCTAAGACCATGATCTTGTGTCCCCTTAAGTCTAATTGTGTACTCCCCATGCTGGACGTCCAAGAAAAAGAATTGGAAAATATTCCCTAATAAAAAAAGTCAAAATTAGAAGCATTTCCCATGTGGTTTGTGTGATGACCAAGTAAATAAATGGTTTAGGAAAGTTGCTAAGTCCCAAACCAGATCTTATATGGGATGCCCCAATTAAATTAGAAGAGATTCCAAGTCTAAAATTA
This sequence comes from Tinospora cordifolia, assembly GCA_030144865.1. NCBI lineage: Eukaryota > Viridiplantae > Streptophyta > Magnoliopsida > Ranunculales > Menispermaceae > Tinospora > Tinospora cordifolia. The sequence goes on along the minus strand of JAJIYU010012337.1, from coordinate 5,268 downwards.
TTCTCTTAATTAATTAAGAGAGCAAGGAAAGAATCCAATATATGATCACATAAGATTAGAAAGCTTTAGTGGTCCCATGAGCACACTTGCTCATTCCAATGCAAGCCATCACTTGTGTGTATGGAATGTTGCTCAACTTGTAAGGAAACCATAATCTAAGACACCCAAACCGTCACCCCCCTTATGCTCTTGAAAATTCATACAAACCCTCCTTGTGCACACTTATTCTTAATCTCAAAGCCAAGAGTTGACACTTCCCTCTTAGCTTGTTCTAGCCTTCTCCTTGGTAATCTTTGTGTTCTTGAATGATCTTGAGTTATTCCCAAGTGTTTGAGTATTTTATTAAGTGTTCTTGAGTGGTCTTGAAGTTCTAGAAGTGTTGAAGAAAGGAAACTCCATTGAAATTTTGAGAAAAAGCTTCATAAGCTGGAAATAAATGACTTTTAAAACCACCTCTTTTCTTCTTTAGATTAATACTATGTTCATTGTAGGTTTAGTTTTCAGAAATCATTCTTGTTTCAATCTCAAAAATTTAGTTATGATTTTAGTTTTAGTTTAGTTCAGGAGCATGTTTTAAGTATTCTTGAACCCATGCCATACTTAGTACCATGTTTAGGTTTATTTAGATGAATAATGCATGTTTTTGGATGATTTATGCTTTCATTTTTAGAGTGTTTATATTCTGAAATTTATTTCCCTTATTCTATGATTCTTGAGTATGAGATTAATTATGAGATGATGATGATCAATAATCATGTGCCATCATAATGAAAATGTGGGTCATTATGGTTGTTCTTTTCATGTGGTTAGTTTACATGGTGTAAAGACCAAAATACTTGGTTGGTGGGTTAGAGGCCCTATATCTAAAAGTCTAATGAAATTGGTTAAGAAATGTTTTTTTTTTTTTACTCTAAGGAGGATTTTCTTAAGAACATTAAGGGCCTTGAAAACCCTTTTGGTCTAAGTCATAACTATATACAAAATGTTGCTTGAAACGCCTAATATATGCAAGTGTATGAATTATGGATGTGCTGTTAGTCTAAATTAGAAAAGTAGGTGTTTGAAAAGGATCCATTGGACTATGTGCTCACCCTTCTTCTCTTATTTTGCAAGAAATTGAATGTGCATGAAGACATTGAAAATAGTGATAGTCTCTTTAGTTTTAGAAAGTTTCTCTATTCGAATGTAAGGGCATGTAGCTCAAGTTTTGAATATTTTGTTGTAATAGTTTTATTTTAAGATTGAGTTATGCACTCCACTTTATTTAAATTAATAAAGTTTATGAATTTCTTTTATCTCTTATATTATTGCCTTATTTGATTTGATTCCTAAAATTTAGTTAAGTACTCTTGAATTTCATTAAGCCATAAGATAATTGAAATAGAATGTTAAGTGTGAGCCACTTGTAATGTAATACTGGCCCAACCTATCAGTATGGTTAAGTCCACTATCAAAACAATGGTTATATCCAAATAAAGAAGGAATACGGGGCTTGGGTTGTTACACTAAGATGCAATAGTTGTTAGTGAGTACAAAGACGTATTCCCAGACGATTTATCTAGACTACCACCTACTAGAGAATTACAATTCAACATTGAACTTCACCCTGGAACCAACCCTATAGCCATACTTCTATATAAAATGGCTGCAATTGAACTAAATGAGTTGAAGTTTCAACTAAACGAGCTCTAGGAGAAAGGCTTCATCAGGCCAAGTGAGTCACCTTAGGGAGCTCCCGTACTATTTGTGAAGAAGAAAGATGGTTCCATGAAAGTATGAGTCGATTACTAGGAGTTGAACCAAACAACCATAAAGAGCAAATACCCTCTACCAAGGATTGATTACCTATTTGATCAATTGAAAAGAGCCACTCATTTCTTGAAGATTGATCTTAAGTCCAGATATCACCAACAGAGAATCAAGGAGTTTGATATACACAAAATAGCCTTTAGGACACGACATAGACGCTTTGAGTTCATGGTAATGCCACTTGGTTTGACCAATGCTTCAACAATATTCATAGATTTAATGAACATAATATTTAGACAATACCTTGACCAATTTGTGGTGGTATCCGTGGATGACGTCTTAATTTACTAGTTTAGAATTTGAACACTTAGAATACTTGAGATTGGTGTTGAAAACCCTTAAAAGACACCAATTGTATGTCGAGTTCCACAAGTGCGAATTCTGGATGAAGAAGGTCAAGTTCCTTGGCCACGTAGTATCAGCAGAAGGAGTCTTTATAGATCTGAAGAAGGTAGAAGTCATCATGGACTAAAGCAACCAAAAATAGTTACAGAGATTTAAAGTTATTTTAGGCCTAGTTGGATACTACCGAAGATTCATCCACGACTTCTCCAAGTCAGCAGAACCCATGACTAAGTTGACAGAAAAGAGTTAAGTTCAAATGGAATTAGAAATGGGAACAAGCATGCCAACTAAGAGGAGATTACCTACGACCCCATCTTAGTCATTCCAACTCATGGTATTACCTATGTTTTGTACACAGATGCTTTGTAGAATGGGTTAGCTACAGTCCTAATGCAGGAAGGAAAGATTATTGCTTATGCCTCGCGACAACTAAATATCCATAAGCAGAACTACCCAACACATGACTTAGAATTAGCAGCTATAATGTTTGCTCTGAAGATTTGAAGACACTATCTTTATGGTGAGAAGTTTAATCTATTTTCAGATCAAAAGAGTTTGAACTACATCTAAACCCATAAAGAATTGGACCTTAGGCATCGAAGATGGATGGAGTTCCTTAAGGATTATGATTTTCAACTGCATTACCATCTGGGGAAGGCTAATGTGGTGGCCAATGCCTTGAGTAGGAAGTTCAACAAAGAAGAGGAAGAAAAGGGCCATATGTATTAGTTCATCGAAGACTTTAGCTTGGGCATAACCTTAGACGACATTTGAGCTTATTCCTATAGCATGTCTTGCCAACCAGATCTTCGGCATCACATCAGGAACGAACAAAGGAAAAACAAGTGGCTCACAAGCCTACTAGAAGGAGTTGAACAAGGTATGCATACTGACTTCAGGTAAGATGTTGAGAATACTTTAAGACTTGGAGATAGAATTTGTGTACCTTAGAATGGACAAAGTAAATGGACTATATTGAATGAGGCCCATTAGACCAAGTACATGATGCATCCAAGTAGTAAAAAGATGTATCAAAATCTTAGAAAAACCTACTGTTGGCGAGTAATGAAGAAAGATGTAGCCAAGTATGTCTCAAAGCGCCTACCCTACCAACAAGTGAAGGCAAAACATTGAAAGCCCACTGGAATGTTACAACCACTCCCTATCCTTAAATGAAAGTGGGATAACATTGCCATGAACTTTATCAGTGGGCTACCCAGGAACCAGAAAGGGGAAGATACTATATGGATAATTGTGGATCGTCTCACTAAAGTCGCTTATTTCTTGCCAATTAAATCCACAATACAACTTAGTAAGTGTAGAGAACTCTACTTAAAAGAGATAGTAACATTTCATGGTGTTCCCAAGATAGTAGTATCTGACTGAGACTCTCGACTAACTTCACAGTTCTAGCAAAGTCTGCAAAAGGAATTGGGAACCAAACTCACCATGAATGCTGCCTTTCACCTACAAACAGATGGGCAGTTTGAGAGAATTATTTAGACACTAGAAGACATATTGAGGTCTTGTATTCTTGACTTTAAAGGAAACTAGAGCAAGTACTTGCACTTGGTAGAATTTTCCTATAACAACAACTATCAGGCTACTATAAAGAGGGTTCCATACAAAGTTCTTTATGGGAGGCCCTATAGATCACCAACTCATTGGGCTGAACTCGAGGATCATGTGCTTATTGGGCCAAACTTGATAAAGGAAATGAACAACCAAGTCAATCAGATATAGAAGAGGTTGGCCACAGCGCATGTAGGAAGAAGAGTTATGAAGACCAAAAAAAGGAGACTCCTAGAGTTTTAATAGGTGACAAGGTACTCTCGAGGATAAGTCCTCAGAAAGGGATGAAGAGATTCAGATAAAAGGGAAAGCTATTGCCCAAATTCATCTGTCCATTCAAAGTTCTTAGAAGGATTGGGGAGTGCGCGTATGAGTTAGACCTACAAATCAAATGTCCATGTACATAACATCTTCTATATATCAATGTTGAGAAAGTACGAACTAGATCATTCACAAATAATCCACTAGGAAGAGGTGAATATCCAAGATGATGCCACTTATGAAGAAGCAGTAATGAGAATCCTTGATCACAGAGTACAGAACCTGAGGACGAAAGATATTCCCTTAGTCAAAGTCCTATGGTAACATCATGGAGTTGAGGAAGCCACCTGGGAATTGGAAATTGAAATGATGGCTAAGTATCCACATCTTTTGACAAGAACCCTTGAGGAAATAAAACCATAATGAATTTCGAGAAAGAAATTCTTCTTTTTAAGAAGGGTAGATTGTAATACCCTAAAACATTTGTACGAAATAAAATGAAATAATATGTACAATATTATTGAGGATTAAATGAGATAAATTTAGTAAAAGTTTATGAATTGGCAAGTTCATTGCTCAAAAATGTCTTAGTGAAATAAGAAATGGAAGTGTGCTTGAGTCCAAATTAGAAACCAAATGAAACCCAATCACATACATGTTGGCACGCCCAAAGAATAGCAACAAAGAAGGAATAAAACCCTAGAACACCACTTAAGGCTAACCATGCGCATTAGAGGGGAAACGAGAAACATGGGCACACAAGGGGAAATTAGAAAGTTTCTATGATTCTTGTGCTCATAAAAATATCCAAATGGTTGCCCTAATCATGTGCACACCACAAGAACAATCAAAGATAGAAAGTTTCCAAAACATTGTTGCTAACCTATATGCACTCAAGAGATTAAATCCAAAATACAAAGTTTTCCCCAAAGCCTTGTGTGCATGTAATACCCCAGAATTTTGTCAAATAATTTAAAATAAATAAAATAAGTCAAATAAATTAATTTCAAAGATTTTAAGAAATTTTGGGTGCAAATGGTGGGTTGGCATATGAAAAATAAAATAAGTTAGAGATATAGTGAAAATTAAACAAGTAAAACCTTAATTTGATAATTAAAAAAAAGTTAAGGTTTAGTAAAATAAATAAATAAAAATAAAGTATAAATACCAATATAGGTTAATATGGGTATGAATAAAGTGTATATTAGCACAAAAAATGTGAATACTACATATTATGGGGATATGTACATAGAAAAATGCATATAATTAAATAAAATGTAT
>JAJIYU010012336.1:0-14629 GCA_030144865.1 Tinospora cordifolia | reverse complement strand
TAAATGCATATTATACTAAATATGAGTAAATACACTACATTTTCTATTATATTAATGCACATTATACATAAAATACGTATAATATAATTAATCTGCTATGCAACTAACACACTCATAGTTATAACAATGCTTATTTTGATGATGTGAAAGAAGGAAGGGATGCTAACATTGAGATACATATGTTATCAGTTTTGTTTATGTTTTTGTTAAAAAAAAAAGAAAAAAAGTTATATATTTATGTAGTATTTCAATATTTGCAACGAAAGTTGAGCTTCTTGCTTTGTTATGAGTGTATATGTAGGTAAAAATTGAAGTGCAAGTGATTAAATAAGTTTAGGGGAGTTGTGAAAATAAGGTTGAACCATGAACCAAAAAAAAAAGGGAATATACAAAGTAGATCAAGCATAATGAGGAAGTCAAATAAAAAAGGTTGTTATTATTGCTATGAGTATGCATTTGAGTCAAAATGAAAAATCCTATCACACTTATACCTATAGCCAAGCCACATTACAACCTAAAAGAAAGATCATTGATCCTAACTATAGTTTGACCTTAGTAGATGATAGATAGAAGAGATAACTGAGAGGGTTTCTGTACACAGATGTTAGGAGAGGATTTCTATAAGTGAGATGGTAACTGCAACTCACCTGCACAGTCTATAAGAACTGAGATACAGATAGATGAGAGGCTAAAATTAAGGAAGAATGGAGGATGGACTGAAAATCTAGACAACCACAATGACCCTAGGGACGTGTCAATGAATCACAAACTATAGGAATGGAAAATGGAGGTTATAATGATGAGTGAAATGAATTTAACTCTCTATGGTATATTGTGTAAGTTAGGAGTTGAGTTACTGTTCGAGGACGAACAATAGTTTAAGTTTGCCAGTATTTGTTAGTTGCATTGCATAATAATTTTATTATGTATATTTTGTATGTGTTTGCATGGGTTTAGGTAGAAAATAGGCTACAATTACTAATAATTAGGTATATGAGCAATTATAGAAGCATTGCATGTATTTACACAGTTATAAAATCTAAATATAGTTTTTATATATTTATAATTGTGATTTGACGCTCGAGGTAGGTCTTCTATTGTTTGTGCAAGTTTAGAATAATTGGGAACATGTATACATAAGGAGGAAATGCAAAAATGGCTTCAACATTGTAGAAATCCAGTAAAATGGTGAAGGAAGAGCTAAATATGGAGTAGTAGCCGAGTTTTACTTTACATGGCCTAGCATCAATTAAAAGGGAAGCATGTTCTTGAAGCCCATTCATCAAAAGCAGCCACGGCCCAACATTGGGACAGGTCCACAACAAATTGACCATTGGTGAACCAATTCAGTGAATTAGGTGATATGTGACGCAATGAGTCCTAAATTGGGTGATTTTCAAGTAGTGAAGGGCAGAATTGGCAAACAATTAAAAACAATGGATGAGTGTGAAGAAAGTTGGATGATGTATTGCACAAAGGAATTTGAGAATTTTGTCAATCGTGCTACCGTAGTCTGTGACCACGGTAGCGCGATTGGAAATTCATTATTTATTTATTTATTTCATATTTTGGCCGTTAGTTTCAAGGAAAGCATAAATAGAACCTGTACTAGGGTTTTTATTATTGCTCAAAATTCATATTACACTATTTTGGCAGCCGAGTAGAGAAGAGAAAGTGGAAAACGAAGAAAAAGATCAAGCTTCGAGTATGATCTTCTATTTATTCAATTCTTTAATTTGTGATCTCTCCACTATGTTTGGCTAAGTTATTTTGTTTTTTAGGATGTAATTTAGATTGTAGGAACCTTTGATTTTTATTTTGATTAATCTATTCCGAGGTATTATTTTATACTCTGTGTTCTTAATGCTTTTTATTGATTGGTCATCTATAAATTGATTTTAGATTGTTAAACTAACTTGAGAGAGATGTTTAACAATTGGATAATCAAAGTATAGACCTAAACATTCAATTGACTAAGAGGTTTTTGATTCTATAGGAGGTTGCATTTGAATATTATGTTTATTACATTAGTTTGTTGATTGTCCGCTTCGAGAGGAGGTATTAGGGAAGAAACTAATAAGTATTAAAGCGCCTCGAGAGAGGTTTTTAATGATTAGTGTTATAACCTATAGAAATTGGAATTAGATTAATTAAAGTAAGGATTAAAGAAAAATACATGATATTTTACAATCCTAGAATCTTAAGTGATATAGTTTAAAAATCAACAATCATTTATTTTCAATCCAAATTTAGTTTAAAGCATTCAAACTTTGATTATGAGCCTTAATAAAATTGATACTAAAATTAAATTGAGACTTTGAGATTATTAGCCGTAAACCGTTCCCTGAGGACGATATCTGATACTATCTTGTATTACTGTTGCGATTTTGTACACTTGTACTAATCTCAACACAATGACATTCACAAGTTCCTAGCATGCTTTTAAGCTTCATACATTCATGAATACAGTGACACACTAGCATGACCCAAGAAAAACATTTAATATAATGAAAAAGTATCCACATTAACTATCTTAACTAAAATAGTATAGGAGGAGCAAATATAGGACTTCCACTTGTACTCACATTATGTGCCCTTAAGATTTGTGCTACGGGTGGATCAATCCTGGATACCAACCTAAATCATATAATATATATAAATGCATATATCTGTAATCTATGATAATTTTTATATTTTTAAACTTAAATTTTATTAATTTTATATTTTTGGACAATTTTAATATATCAAAGCACGGTCACCGTTATCGTTGCACTATCGCCTTAATTTTCTTTATGGACTATCCCAATATTAACTTTCATCTCTAATAATTATTATAGATGATTTTTATTGATCATTATATGATTCATTTAATTCCTAAATATTCAATCAAGAATATTTTGTATGAAATTTGGATTTATTACTTATTATAAATACTTACAATCCTTATTTTAAGTGTATTGATATATTTGATTAAAATTGTATTATTTTATAAATTTTCTAATTTAATTTTTAGTAGCTTAAAATTCTGATTTTTCAAGCCTAAATATTTTTTATTTTCTGTTTTTACATTTTTTTTTATTTTCCACTAATAATGCAATTTTGATGCATTAAGAATTTTAATTTTCAACCGTAAGACCTTAATTTATAAATAACTATTACGTTATTTTCAATAATTTTTAATTAGTTTTAGTTTCTGATTTTGTAAACAAAATTATTTATTTTTTATAATTTTTTTAATATTATGCATCACTATTTTATGTTTTAGCTATAAAATGTATCTATGTATGTTCTATTTTATTTTTATGTATTTTTACAATATAAACGTGTATTATATTATTGTAATTTGATTTTTAACCTTATTTCTCAACCACCTAAATTTTGAAAAACTTTCTAATTAAATACAATAATAATATTTTTACACTATTTTGATATTTGTACTATCTATTGTACAAATATCAAAATAGTGTAAAAATATTATTATTGTGTTTAATTAGATGATGATAGATTTCTTCAAAATAACTTTAGACAAAATTAAACTGAATGACGATAGATTTCCTTTGACTATGGATTTGGTTTTCTTAGTCCACCCTTCGTTTTGAAATAGAGAAGAACTTGAGAAAAAGAAAGAAGAAAGAAAAGAATAGAAGTATATGATGAAAGTAATGAGGTGTAGAAGAGTGAATAGAAAACTAAGATAATAAAGGATTATTTTTCTTGGCTCTATCATGAAAATGTAAGAGATTGACTAAACATTTTCTTGTGGCTTGAAAGTGACAAAATTAAAGATAAAAACAAGAAAAAAGTTGAACAAGAGGAAAAGGAAATCAATAGAGAGATAAGGGTGGTTTAGGATGTCAGGACCTCTTTCCTAGGGTGAAGGGCAAGTCGATTGACCTTCACAATATACAATATCATTAGAGAGATAAGGGTGGTTTAGGATGTCCTGACAAACTCACTCGCAAGTTGAGCTTGCCAAAACACTGTTAAGTCTCATTCTTATTCATACACAATATCATCAGAGTAATAAAAGAGATGCTTAAGTAGCTAAACAATTAACTACAATAGAATTTTTTTTAAGTTAAACAAAAAGTATTTATGTATAAAATTTTCTATGTAGTAGTAGCGGAAATGTAATTTTTAGAATATCAACAATGTTTTCCTCACTTCCTATATATCATACTAACTCTCAAAAACAATAAACCATATGAAGAAACCTACCAAAATATAAGAAAGGGACACTATGTGACGACCACTTTCCTCCCTTTATCTGCAAAAGAAGAGCCTAAAATGTTACAGTAGTAAGTCAATTTTGTCCACAATGGCTTAGTGAGTAATGTAATTTAATCTATAACTTAGAAAAAGAATTCTATAAAACAATTTCATGTATGCATGCACAATAATAATAATGTAAATGAATGCAACAGTTAATGCATGTTAAATCTACGATGTAATCGTACACCTTTCGTTTCGAAAATGATTTTAATGCTGAAGCACACGCTGAAGCTCTCAATAGCCTACAAGGCAATAATAAATCTACTCAAGCGGGTGTACCCGATGGTTAGGTGTATTCTCATATCTAATCATAGGGATCTGCCAACTCATACCTCATGTAAGGCACACTTGGATGACAGTTAAGTGTATTCTCATATCTAATCATAGGGATCTGCCAGCTCATACCTCATGTAAGGCACACTTAGATCATCCATAGGGTAGCCCAATTGATAGACTTGCCTAGAACATATCCCAGGTATGACAACTACTCGTCCTCAATACTCTATTACATCCAATACCTTAACCTATACCGGACCTCGAGATTTGGTGCACATTTTTTTATTTAAAAACTCATTTAAAGATTGCAAATGCATTTCAATATGTAATACATTTTAATTATGAATAGAATCACAAGTTAAGTGATAAATTAGAAAATAATACTCATAAGGATGCTCAGCTCGCGGTACTCCTCTTGTAACCGATGGCGTCCTGCTAGCGTTTGATCCTGCATAATCAACGTGGTTTCTTAATATCTACATGAAACTTGGCTCAAATCTAACTTTATGGTCCTTGGTCAATCAAAGGATTAACTCAATCTATTTTGTTTAATACAACCAACTCTAACTAAACTTAACACTTACTAACCTATTTGACGGACAGGGTTAACATGGTCAACAAGGTCAATTTGTGCTAGTAAGCCCTTAATATTGACTCAAAATATCAAAAACCTACATTGTCTACTTCTGTCCTACCTTTGATACACAATAACTAGCCATTTTCATAAATTTAGCAATTCAATACAATAAATAGAAAAATTTTAATTATTTCTTATGTTACACATTTTTTTTCAATAAGCATTTCATAATGTTACAAATTTAATTATATAACATTTTTCCTATTATTTAACATTATTTTACCCTATTTAATTTTTTTATATATTTATTAATTAATCCTCAAATCGCATAAATTAGAATTTAATAAATCCATTGACCTCCAAAAATCTTAAATTTAGTGTGTAACATCCCAGTTCTTGGTCCTTTATTTCTGTCATGTTTATCATGCATGGAGAGACGTGTCATTACATGTCAACACAAATATCATCTGTCGAGAATCGGGATGTTACTTTTCTTACATTCAATTCTCATTAAATATTTTCTAGACATAGCAGATCTCATACAAATAAATCATCGATATCTTGGATATACGAAGAACAGATCCCATAAAATAAAAAACAATAAATCTAATAAATGGATTAACAATTTGAAACATACAACGTATTGAAGGTCAAAGTAAATATCCCAAGTAACTATCCAAAACATGGCTCAAGTGGCCAACTCTAACCTAAAATAAAAGTTTCAACAAATAAAATTGTCTAATGGGCCATGTGCCTAATCTAACCTCAGTACACAATTGAATATCAAAGAATAATCTTGACTATAAGATCAACGATTGTCTATGTCCTCAAATCAGCACTCGCCAAAGGAACTTCTTCAGTGATCTCCCAAAAGGAAAATGTGGGGTGAACTCAACAACCTAGTGTTCATATACAATACATCAATAGTATTATTTAAATCAAACACCAAACATATAAACACTTACCATTCATTAGGCATTTCAAACATTTAGTTATCAATGGTCGTTAATTAGACCGAAAGGTCTAACCCTAGTGTTCTTTCTTCATCATCATGTTGGAAAAGACGAGGAAAATGCACTATATACCATATTCCAATGAGATAGGGGCACACCCATCACTCCATCACCAAAGAATTATGGTTGCACCCGTAGCTCTATAATATGAAATTAGGGACAAACCCATCATTTTTTTATCGCAAGAACACTCATAGTGACCCCCATGGACCAGTGCGATAGTACGTGGTTAAATTCTTAATTTATCTTTGCTTGTGTATCAACAAATATTTCATAACAAGCATAGTTATCATTTCATCATCTATACCACATCATTGTACAGTAACGTAATCATGCTGATCATCTTATAGTAACATAAATAAAGCAACAATCATCTCATGTTATAAAGCTTGTAACACCGAATACGGACACATAAGTCATATTATGCTAGCATTCATGCATTTGTCATTCACAAATCATATAAACAACATCCTAGCATGTTTTTGGGCATTCAAGAAATGTAAACACACCACATGTTCGGTATTAAAATTCAAATAATACTACGAAGCAAGGTAATCACTTCCACCTATTGCTATGCTCAATTTATTTTAATCTTTGTTCCGATGATTCGAATCCCCAACCTATAATGGTTTGACATCATAATTCAGTACCCATAAACCATGCTTCAATGTTCACCTAATCTGAGTAGAGATTGGCATACATCTAGGTACTATTCGGTGTGCAATATTATGTTCTTCTCTATGTACTGTGGTAGATAAGGGTACTACCACAGTCACTCAAAACTGTGCATAAAACTCAAAAAATAGGGTTTGGAACACATTACCGCAGTCACCAAGTTCGGCAACACATGTTACTGCGGTAACTAGTGCACATACTAGTTTTTCAACATGTTATCATGGTCAGTTACCATGATAACCAAAGGGGTTTGTGATCTGTGTGTGTTATAGTTGTAACTATGGGATTTCTAGAAAATGCAACACTTGTGCATGCATGGTCCCGTTTGTGGTTTCCTCGTGTGTTTAACACTATAATGCACACACATTTAGCTTAAAACACACATCAACTAAAGGAAATCTTTATAGCTAGGCATTCCATGCTTTTCCCTTTCATTTCTTGCCAAAACAAGGTGTAATACCTTGAAAACTAGATATCCAATAAAATGATATTCAAGGTCTCTTCAGTGAAATCTTGGTACAAAATGAAAATCGACTCAGTTCAGGGCTAAAATAAGACGAGACCAAAATCCTCATTTAGTGACCCATATGAACCCAAAATGGCCCGAAACGAAGTGAGGAGACATAAAACAACAAACTCGACAACATATTCAAAAATTGGCCCAATTGGCCAAAATTAGGGTTTTGCCCTACAAGAAGATCCAGATTAGGAAATAACTAAGAATAAGGGTACCTATCGAACTCAGAATGACTCGAAACTTGAGGAGAGGACATAAACTAGCAATATACACAACATATCCAAAAATCAAAACATTTGGACAAGGTTTGGACCTTCATTTGCCCAAATACTCCACTAGGCTCTAAATATGGAAAGTTTTCAAAGGAAAAACGTCTTGGGCCAGACCATACCTTAAAATTTGTGTCTCAACTATGGGGTTCCAAAAATATAGGTTATATACCTAATCCCTTATGAATAAGGAGAAATTTAAATTTTAAAAATTCATGTGAATTTTATAATGGCATGGCCACCCAAAGCATGTGCAATTCACATGGGTGGAACACCATGATCCGGTGTGCCCTCACCCTACCCAATCACCATGGGACATCTTGCTTGATTTGAACACATGTAAAATGATCCCATGTGCCACAAGAATGATTCAGTGAGGCCACATGATGAGACGTCCCATAGGCTTGGAGAATTCATGATTCCATGTACACCATATAGTGATCACATGCACCATGTTGCCAATTAAGCCGAAACCGGCCCACGTGTGTGTGTGTGTGTGTGAGTGTACACATGTGACAATCTGTAGTAGAAGATTCTAGAATTGAAAAGACACTCTCTAAATAAACCCTAGCCGTCCCATGATGAGAAAATGATCAATAAGGATAATCAAAAAAAAAAAATATGAAACATTCCACGTATGTGTTATTTGGTGAGCAAGTAAAAGAACCAAAAGAGAATGTATAAAGAGAATATTCTCTCTCAATGTGGGACATCCATAAAAATATTAGAAAGGTTATAGAAGTATTTTAGTCTCTGATTTTGAATTAGAAACAACCATTAGTGGGCCCACAAGAATGATATGCACACATGCTATAATATGCACACTTACCATGTCTCATCTTTCGTATTTGGAAACTTACTCAAAGATGGAGAGCTGCCCAAGCTGCCCTAATCTGCTCTAGACGTCCCTTAGTGTATTCGAAGCCTATAAATACCCCCTTGCATTACTCGCAAGTCATTCATTCCAAAGAATAAGAGAAAACACCCTAGTGTTCTCCCTTCTTTTCTTCCTTCTTCTTCTTCTTGCCGATTTCTTTGTGTGTGCTTGAGGAGAGTGTTAGTTCTAGTTTTTCTGAGTTACTTGGAGTGTTCTAGCTGGAGTTTGAAGTGCCAAAGCCTAAGAAAACCTCTGCTTGAGGTGGAAGTTGCCCCTTAAATTCCTTTTCTTGTTTAGAACACTAGTATGCTCATTTTGTGATTTGATTTCATAAAAAAGTCAGAATGTTTGTCTTCGGCATTTTTAAAGTTTATTTCAGTTTTTTGTTAGATTTATAATCATACTCATGTTCATATAATGCTCATGCCATGATAGAACCATGCTAGGGATTTAATGCAAGTTAATGAATGTGAGTGTTTTGATTTTCAATTTGTTCATGATTGATTTTTATTTTTAGTTTAATACCATATTCTGATATTTTATTTCTATGAGTATGAGATTTAAAATGAGAAGATGGAAATAAGAACCATGTGCCATCATAGTAGTTTAAGTAACACTATGCGTGTTCTTATCTTATGATTAGTTCGTGAGGTTTTAAGACCTGAGTGTTTGGTTAGTGGGTGAGAATCCCTTTTGTCCAAATTTCCAATGAAAAAGGCTAAGATATGCCATGATTCACTCTAAGGAGGCACTTAGTTAAGAACATCAAAGGTTGAGAAACCTTTTGGTCTAAATCACAACTTCACACAAATTGATGTTTGAAACGCCTAATGTCTTTAAGTGATTGAATTATGAGTGTATTATGGTTTTAAATTTTGAAAATGGTTGTTTAAGATCCATTGAGCTTTTTACTCACGCTTTCCATTAACATTTTCAGGAAATTGAACTTGTGAAGAAGAAACCCGGACGTCTCCCTTTTGGTGTTCTTTTATTTTGCATGTAGGGCATGTTGCCTAATTTTGTTTAAGAATTTTTCCTTGTATTTTCCTTATTTCAAAGTTATGTACTTTTCTTTATGATTTAATAAAGATTTGAATTCCATTTTATATCTTATAATGTAGCCTTGTTTAGTTTTTATGTTAAGGCATGGGATATTGGGAATAGAAAGTCAAGTGTGCGTCACTTGTAAAGTAACACTGGCCCCGCTCGCCAAGTGGTTAAGTCCATTGCCTGAATGGTTAGGTTCAATGGCTTTATGGTTAAGTATAGATAAATACACGGGGGTCGGGGTGTTACACAAGGCTCCAAAGACTCCCAACAATTTGTGCTTCAAACTATGATAGAAAATCGTGATTCAAGCTAGAGTTTCGTGATTTACCTTTGCACGAACTATTCTAAATCATGTCTTAACTCAAATCCACCATTGATGATGTTGTTCTTCGTGAATCTAAGCTTGAGAAACTAGTAGAGAATGGTTTGAATAGATTAAGAATACTTTAGAATGCCTTTTGAAAGAAGAAGGGTCGCCATATGGTAGCTGGGAAGGTTTCTACGCAAGTTGCATGAGAATTTAGGTTTTTGCGCATAAATCATACATATTTATATTTTTAGATATTATCATGGTAATGAATCCAATAGTCACGGCAATCGCGTGATTAACACATCCAAATTAGGTTTTTTGGACACTACCACGATAGGCCAACACAATAACTAGAACACATCAATTTTCGATTTTGTATAACATTACCGCAATAACAAGATGCATTCACCACAGTGATCACACATTACTATGGTAACCAAAACTATGCCATTTTTTCTCATTTTTCTTGGTTTGTACGGCATTATTGCGGTAACTAGTGAAGTTACTATTTCTGCTTCTTCTCCACACCATTTCTCGTTCTTTCTGAATTTATATTATTTTTATATTCATTCTAGGTTTGTTTAAACTTATTCTACATGATTTTTTTAGTATTCTTATTATTTATTTATTTACTTATTTATTTTAACTATTCACTAGTGACGTGGAGGTCTTATGGACTTTTGAGGTATTACACAGTATTATTGAGTTCAAAATTTCATTCTGGACATTTCTGTTCTCGCCAACTGAAATTCCAATGTTAATGGATATACCTCTTATGTGTTGACTTTCAACTACCACATAAATTCTTTGGGCCTAAATTAGTACAAATAATTTACATATATGCATTTTACTCGTTAATTTAAATACAATGATATATATATATATATATAATGTGCAATTTCATTCCTAGAGAAAATATACCCTAGTTTTGGGTCACACAGTAAACTAATACCTTTATTGAAAAGTACATTATAAAAACTATAATTCATAATTTCTATAACAATTCTGAATTGTAAAGATGTGAAAAATGATTTACCCAAAGTGTGAGATCCTCGAAAGTATGCAATTTTTCTTTTCATCTTTTCTTTCCTCTTTCTTCTCTATTTCTTCTTTTTTTTTCTTTTTCTTTTTCTTTCTTTTCTCTTGTCTTTCTCTGTTCCCTTTTCTCGCCTTTTTTTTTCTCCAATAAAAGTGGTGAGAATGAGGAATGAGCAAAGTTTAAGGGGTGAGCAACTCCTTTATATGGACAAAGTTTGGGTGGGTCCCACGATGAGATAAGGATCTCCATTTCTTATTTATCTTGTTTTTATATGTACTTTCATTTATCCAAATTCCTTATCTTTACACATCATTACAATTATCCATTTATTACATTTGTCTTTAATTTTTTTTTTTCATTTCATTATCTAACCACTTCATTCATCAATATTTTTTAATATAAATTTTCATTAATTCTTTTCTTTGTTTTTGTTCCAACCCATTCACATCATCATCTTATTATTATTATTATATATATATATATATATATATATATATATATATGAATACATATATAAATATGCATATAGGTGCATTTATGTACACATGCAAGAATTAATTCATTGCATGTATTTATTTCATGTTTCATTTTATTCATTTATTTTTTATAATAAAGCCCCAATTAAATATGTATTTCATCATTATTATTATTATTTATTATTTTTTTAAGCAACTCATTAATTAATGTCATTGCCAAAAAATTACGTATTTTCGTAAAATCATGTATTTTTTATTTATTATTCATTAATTTTTACATGAAATTATAGATTAAACCTGTCGACTAAATGTCCAAAAATACAAGTCGTTATGGTCTCTCCTCCTAAGAAAAAATTTCGTTCTCGAAATTTACTACAATAATAAAAGATTAAAAAGCGACTCTCATAATGTTAGGGAAGTGATTTGCTATGTAGTCCTCTCGCTCCTAAGTGTTCTCTCGACACCATGAAACTACCAACGCACACATACCATCAGTACTATTGGAGCCTTATCATAGGTACAATCCTCTCACAAATCAACATGTCTCTAATCAATCATGTGCAAGGGATCAGGGTAGTACTTCCTCAACATTGACACATAAAACACGTTGTGTACCCTTGGTAACTGAGGTGGTAATGCCATCCAACAAGCAATAGGACCTATCCTCTCAAGGATCTCAAAAGATCCAACACATCTCAGTGCGAGTTTTCTTAAAATACCAAAGCAAGTTTGCCCCTTTTAAGGAGAAATCTATAAATAGCACAGGATCACTAACGTTAAACTCTAGGATCTTCCTCTGGTTATCCACATAACTCTTCTATGAATCCTGAGCTACTTTCATGTTCTACTAGATCTGTTAGATTTTCTCATTCTACACCTGTACAAAAGTAGGGCCAAAAACTGCTATGTCACCAACCTCGACCCAACAAGCTAGCGATTGGCAAGGTCGACCATAGAATGCCTCAAACAGTGCAGTGTGGATACTAGCCTGGCAGCTGTTATTATATGCAAACTCACACAATGCTAAATGGTCTTCTTGGCTACCACCAAAATCAAGAACACATGCATGGAACATATCCTCCAAAATTTGGATCACTCTCTCAGATTGACAATCAGGCTACGGATGGAAGGCTGTACTCTAGTTTACTCTAGTCTCTAACTGATTCTGCAAGCTCTACCAAAAACAAGACGTAAACCAAGCATCTCCATATGACACCGTAGACACTAAGACCCCATGTAATCTCACAATCGCGCAGATATACAATCGACTTAGCCTCTCTACCAAATCTCTAATATAAATTAGGAAGAAATGACCAGACTTAGTTAGCCTGTCCACAATAACCTAAATAGTATCATGTCTCTGTTGAGTCCAGGGTAATCCCCTCACAAACTCCATAATAATGTGCTTCCACTTCCACTCAGGAATAGCCAAGGGCTATAATAAACCACTAGGTCTCTGGTGTTCAGTTTTAATTTGCTGGCACGTGTTACATCTCTACAAAAAAGTAGCAATATCTTGCTTCATCTCTGGCCACCAATAAGTACGTCGAGCATCATGATACATCTTATTGGTGCCTGGATGAACAATATACCTTGAGCAGTGTAGCTTTGCGAGCACTCCCTATCTCTGGCAAGGTTCATTCGGTATCCACAATTGTCCCCTAAACCTCAGTGCAACATCACTGTCAATCAACCACTCCACATGAGAAGTGTCATCTACCCGCTCCCAGTACATCACATAATCAATGTCATTAGGCTACATCTCTATGATCTTAGCAAGCAGCACCAACTGGGCTCTCATTTGTGCACTAACTCTGGTATCAGTTGCAGTCTCATGGATACTCATCACTGTCACATAATTGATCATCTTCCACTGTTGAGACATATGTCTAGCCACACGAACAATCTCAACCCGTATTCTACATAGCACATTAGCTACTACATTGGCTTTCCCAGGATAGTACTCAATGGTAAAGTCATAATCCTTAAGTAGCTCCATCCATCTCCTTTTTCCTCATGTTTAAATCTGTCTGAGAAAATAAATACTTGAAGCTCTTATGATCAAGATAAAGCGTAAAACGCTCACCATGTAGATAGTGTCGCCAGATCTTGAGCGCAAAAACCACTATTGTTAACTCTAAATCATAACAAGGTAATTTTTCTCATGTACCTTCAATTGTTGTGAGGCATAAGAAATCATCCAGTCTCTTTGCATCAATACACACCCAAGGCCTATCCCACATGCATCTGTATAAATCACCAACTCACAGCCTGGTTCAGGTAGCACAAGTACTGGCATAGATGTCAAATGATGCTTTAGTTTAAGGAAGGCCTCCTCACACTTATGTGTCCATACAAATGACACGTCCTTCTGGGTAAGTTTCGTCATTGGTGCAGCAATCCTTGAAAAATTCTACACCAATCTACGATAATAGCTTGTTAAACCCAAAAAACTACAGATTTCTATCACTGGGTAGGTCTTGGCCAACTAATAATAGTCTCGACCTTAGTCAAATTGACAAAAATACCATCGACTCCTACCAAATGGCCTAAAAATCAGATCTCTATCAACCAGAGCTCGCACTTGCTAAACTTAACATATAAGGGGTGATTTCAAAGAGTATGTGGCACGATCCTCAAATATTTGGCATGTTCTTCCCTAGTCTTCGAGTAAATAAGGATGTCATCAATAAAGATAATGACAAAGGAGTTGAGATAGGGATGAAACACTCTCTCCATCAAGGCCATGAACATCGTAGTGGTAGTTGTCACGCTTAATAGCATGACTAGGAACTCACATTGCCCATAACGAGTCCGAAAACTAGTCTTCGATACATCCTCTTCCCTAACTCTCAACTGATGGTACCTAGTTCTTAGATCTATCTTTAAAAATATAGTGGCACCTTTAAGCTGGTCAAACAAATCATCAATTCATGGGAGAGGGTATTTGTTCTTTATTGTCACGTTATTCAACTGTCGATAGTCGATACACAAATAGAGGCTCCCATCTTTCTTTCTCACAAACAATCCTAGAGCATCTCAAGGTGACACACTAGGGGTAATAAAACTCTCACTCATCAATTCCTCTGGCTGGACCTTCAATTCCTGCAATTACTTAGGTAGGATTCGATAAGGAGGATCTAAATGAGCTTTGTTCCTAGAATAACTGTTAGTTGCATAGCAGATTAATTATATTATACGTATTTTATGTATAATGTGCATTAATATAATAGAAAATGTAGTGTATTTACTTATATTTAGTATAATATGCATTTAAA
>JAJIYU010012335.1:0-14619 GCA_030144865.1 Tinospora cordifolia | reverse complement strand
GCTTTATGTCTAGGGTTTATTTATGTTGCATATTATTCATTCATCATCTAAAGAATGCATTTTTGCATCTCTTTATCTATTTAAAAGTGTGCACATAAAGTAAGCAACATCCACCCTGCTGCTGCTGGTCGTCCTCCCCTACTACTCTTGCTGGTTACCTCTGTTTTGCTGCTCACCGCCACCAGATCCATCGTTGCTTGCCGCTGCTCCTCTGCTCATTGTTGTCGCTGCTTCTCTGCTCATCGCCCCCGCTGCCATTGTTTTTGTGCACTGCTCCTGTTATTCACCTCCATTGTTTGCAACTTTCTTGATGCTGCATCGCCACTGCTTCAAGATCCTTGTCGTTCACCACCGTTGGTCGTTCATCACTGCTAGTAGCCATTGCTTTTTCGTCGTCCACCCTTGCTCTCCCCTGTTGCTGCCGATCGCCGCCATGTTTGCTCCTGATCGCCCCTGCTGCTGCCGTTGGGCAGTTTTGCTTTTCTGCTCCGATCTATTTTGCTGTCCGCTCACCCCTGCTGTTCGGTTTCCCTTGCTGGCCAATCGTCCCTGTTGCTGCTAGCCGATCGTCCCTGTTGCTGCTGGCCGATCGTCCCTGTTGCTGTCCACCCCTGCAATTGCTGGCCGATCGCCCTATAGTTGTTGATCACCCCTGCTGCTTGAATCTTGTTGCATCTACCTCACATCCAAAATTTTCTTTTGTTGGGCATCGAGACATGCTGCACATTTAAGTTATTACTATTGTTCACGCTATTGCGCTATTGCTGATTGATATTATTTGATGCTAGAACTGGTCCGTCGAAGTCTTTGCTGCTGCATCGCCGACCCTGCTCAACCCTGCCAAAATATAATGGTGAAACTATACAATTGTGTGGCTTCTCTTTTTCTGCCTTTTCCCCTTCCTTTTTCTCATTTGCATTTCTCTCTCATCCTTAGCGCCTTCACTTTTTTTTTTCTTCTTGTTGTGTTGAATCACATTATTTATTTTGAAACTAACCGTCTCTCAACTCAATTGAAGTCAATTTCAAATATGATCTTTATCATTTTTAAAGATTTTTATGTCAATGACATTTAATTACTACTGCCTTTGCAAGGCTTCAACCTTGACCTCGTTGTTGCGAAGACTATGTCCTTTTTATGTAATAATGTTTTTCTTTTATGTTTTTGTTAATGTACAAGCTTTGTTGTGGTGTTTAACTTATATTGATTGTCAAGGAAGACTATGTCCTTTGTTTCTAATTTAACTTATATTAATTGTCAAGTTTTTCTTTTTTCTTTGTTGGCTAGTTGTACTTCTCCATCTTTCGAAAAAAGGAAGAAAAAAATTGAATGTTTCCCTCAATATATATATATTGTTATTATTACTACTACAAGAATAGAATATGATAGTATTGATTGATTGAATGCTCATATTCAACTTACAATGAGTACAAATAAATAAATTTATAAACATATAAAAAAATTATAAATATAAAAATATAAATTATATAATATATTATAATATCTTATATGACATAAGATGTTCCAATAATAATAAAGTCATTGAATGAGCAGGAAGAAGGTTGGAAGAGAAAAGGGACATAGAAACGGGAGGTTTGCGACTAACCCAAATGTCGGACCTCTCCATGCGCAGGCAATGTGCAACGCAAACCTGGCCATCTCTTTCCCCTACCCATCCGGTCGCATATTCTTTCAAAGAGAGTCATTTTCAGAGTTTCTCTAGCAAAAACCCTTGACCGTATTCTCCGAAAGCAACGGCTGAACCACTCACTCTTTGTCTGTTCCTTTCATTAATAGTTTACTTTTGGCATTCGGCCCTCATATTTACTACCCGAATTAAAAAAAGAAAAAGGTTAACTAAGATTTATAGAACGACAGATGCAATTGAAAAAAAATAAAAAAAAGCTCCACTAATATTAATTAATCCAAGAAGCCAATAATTGTTCTTTTTCTAGTCACCTGTACTGCTACCAGCTAAAGCTTTTAAAGGGCAAGATATATATATAGTCAGAGACTACACGGAGGTGTCCCATATTTCTAAATCAGGACTAAAGATTGAGAAAGATACGTATATTAAAGTTTATTAAAGGTTGGGTCGGTATTGATCTCTGCATGGACACTTTTTGAGTCTCGTCAATCAGAATTCTACAATTAAGGCAGGCGCCCAATGGCAAACTCATTCTTCCCATTGAAAACGAATGGTTGATCAACGGACCCATCCACTTTATCACTTCCTGCACGCTTAAATACATATACACATGTATACGTGTATGTGACTATGTGTGTGTGTGTGTTACGTAATTAATTAGGCTAATATTAGAAAAAGACCACTGTACCACAGCATAGGGCAAAGGTTAAATGGGAGGGCAACTTGCTCATGTGCAACAGGACACTCTTTCCATTCCAAACAGTTGATAAGATGAGATGAGATAAAAAATTTCTTTTTCTTTATGTGTAGAAGAATAACTTTGATTTAGTGAAAAAAAATCAAAAGTAAGTTTTGACGGAATAAAGAACAACTTACGTTTCTGCTTTTTTTGTTACATTTAGGCTTGTGATTAAAGACCTCCTCTTTTATTTTTAAGTGGTCAAGGCATTGGCTAGCATCTTCAGTGCGAGTGTATCATAAGATAATTATCCTGGGATAATCAAAAGCTACCTAACATAAGATGATTGTCTCATAGCTATTGAGAAAGCTTACAATTATGAGCCATAGGTTTAACACCATGGGTCAATACCGAATAACAAAAAGGGAAAAATCCCATTATAAGGGAGTCATGCCCGCCTTTCAACAAAATGATCATACAAACATCTAAAGCAAACTATTTAAGTAAACAAATCCAACATAAAGATCTTTCTGACCATCATCGCCTGTAAAATAAGGGTGAAGAGAGGAGACGAGAGATAGTGTAGAGATAAAGGGAAAAGCATTGACAAAATGCAGTGAGGGATGAACGGCAAGGGGTGGCAGCTAGCAACGCCAACAAGTAGAGAGAGCGGAGCGAGGGCATGAATTCGAAGGTGAAAAGCAAGACAAAAAACGAAAGAACAGCGGTGGTTTTGCCATTGGCCGTTCCCCTCCATTATTATTTGAGATGAACCCCTAGTAGTTGTACCGCAACAATTAGTGAAACGGGTGCAAGACCAAATTGGTTGAATTGTTAATTAGCTAAAATCCAAATAACTGATAATCAGAAATTAAGCTTTGCACATATGGCAAATTGAAGATCATATCAGGCTTAAACAGACAAATCTCAAATTAAGATATAAACAATAAAGTTCCATGCCAGCTACTCTTACGTATATGTATATATCAAACTCACTGAAGAGATGTTTCAACAAATGTTAGGTCTGTAACTTAGAGAGTGTGATTAATTAAGGAATTAATACGATAAATATGGATTGATGATGTAAATTATTTATATTGACAGACAGAGCTGAGACAAGGAAATGTGTTGGACCTACACGAATAGAGACTACAGAAGTGAGATGTATGATGATGATTATGAGTTTGCGGCACAGAGCCGACAGAGCATGTGGAGTAGGAAGAGTGAGGAGGTAGATCTTATTAACAGGTAGAAGTTGTGAGCTAGGCGCGCAATAAAATATACTTGTGGTTGAGGTTTCAGGGCATGGGTGTGTGTGTGTATATGTATATATATATATATAATTATTTAGCAACCAAACCATGTAGCCTTGATCTGTTGCTTCCTCCCTCATTATATCTTCCTGTCGGGTCAACACAACACCATACTTTTAATCTCTCTTATTTCTTTTTAAGGATAGATGAATCTTGACCACCATCCCTCCATCCCTTCTTGTTCTTCTTCATCGTCATCATCACTACATGCAAAATTATAGAGAAAAATAAATAAATAAAAGAATATACATATATGGAGAATAAGAGAGAATTAAACACAGTTTTACCTAAAGTTGCATAACTCAAGTGTGTTGAATTCAACTTGAAAAACATACATTAAACGAGTAAATTAAATTACATCCGTTTGATCACTCAAACACTTAGAATATAATTTGATTGTAAATTATTTATATAAAAAACACACAACACTACCAAACATTTTACACTAGGACTTTTCCTAAGACTTCTTTTGTAGTAGATGAAATGGTATGATAAAGAGAATAGGATAATATATAGGCTCTAAAAGAGTTCATTGACATGAAAGCTTTATATGCTTCTTAAAAATAAAAATAAAAATAAAGAAAAGAAAAGAAAAAAGAACCTCCAATCAATTCCTCATCTTATAGCTTCTACGGTACAATCTTCAAACCGGCACTCCTTAAAACTTTTTGCATAACATGTACTACGTATTGTGCATACACATGCTTGCGGTCACTTACAAATTGAACATGGGCAAATTAATTGAGGTTAGAGTTACAGTACTCTATGCCTTTAGAAAATTTTTTTGATGCAATAACACACATAGTTTACTAACGATTCTATCTAATGATACAATGATAACATCATATAACAATGCCACTCCAATTTGAAAAAACTAATGCACCAATCTCTCGAAGACTCAATGATATATTTGTGCAAGTTGTAATTCTAATTAATAATCATAAATTCATAAATTACTTAAAATGACTCCAAGTGGGGACTATTCATAGTTGCTAAAAATGTATAATACAAAAAGACACCATTAGCAACTGTTACCATCCTGTGGACATATATTTATATTAGAATGAACGCTAACACATCTAAAAGTCATTTTTTTAACATGAATATGCATTATTTGAAGGAACACCCACATTTAACACACCTTTTAACTTCCCAATTTTTCATTTTTTCCAACATAATATAACCTTCAAATAACCGCTCCTTGAAAGAACGAAAGTTGTTGTATAATATAAATATAATCTTCAAATTACCATTCAAGTATTTTGAGTTGCTGGTCTTGTATTTTTAATAAAGTGGTTGCTCACTTAGGCATTTAGCGAGAGGGATCTGTTAGATTCTGAGTTTCAGTAGAGTTTTTCAATGGAATATCAGCTCACTTTCTCGTTATTTAGAAAAAAGTGTACGAGATACTATAATTATTATCTACACAATTAGATATCCAACCAATAGTTACAACGAACCCTGTTAGGCACAAGCTGCAACTAGATTTAAACTCCATTATCACCCTAGTTGAGGAGGGTGCAATATTATATGTATAGTTATAATACTCAAACTTCAGATGTATATCTTACCTCTGCAAAGGTTTACAGGCGATATTGGTGCTTGATGAAAAAAAAAAAAAAAAAAAGAAGAAGAAGAAGAAGAAGAAGAAAAAGGTTTGATTCAATGATTAAAAGGACATAGATTGGTTAGAAAAAAGTTTGATTCAATGATTAGATACTATAATTTTAATTTCTCCTTGGAGATTGTTTTGTTTGAGTTACAAAATTGTTAGAAAGACTAGAGACCTATTACCACCTAACTAACTAATTAACTAGCCTGCTAGATATATATTGGTTAGCTGGTACGAGTACCCAAGAAATGGATGGACTAGATTCAGGATAATGATGGTGATTATGTGCATGGTTATGGAAAGACAAAATGAAGAAACGTGGGTCATTAATTAAGTAACATGCATTGTGTGCTGATGAAGAAAAGGAGTTAAAATAGAATCTAGAACTGTGAGCCTTGTATACAGCCATTGTTGGGTTGATTGGGAGCAAACCTTTCTGTTAGATTTAGGATTTATCCGTGGAAAAAGAAAAAGGAAAGGACATTTTGTTCAAACACTATCTATCTGGCCGACGTCTCAGCTCTTTGAGTGCATGCATGATTAAAAGACAACACAGAGAGAAGATCAGAAAGAGACAAATCAAGTGTTATAATTTCTTGCAAATTTTTTCTATCCTCTTCTTTGAATTCTGTAGAGTACGTTTTTTGAATTGAAGCACAGCTAGCTGTTTTCTTGTCAGTGCTAGAGTTGGGGGGATTTTGAGAGGGGTCCAATTGTGTTGGGGATGAGATTGTATATCATTGGAGTTTGGAGGACTGCTACTTCATTCAACAAAAACCACCACAAATGGTTTAGTAACAACAAGTAACATTTAAGAAATTCCTTGGCTATACTCTTCTGTTCTATTCTCTGTACATTCTGTTGTATCAGATAGATATATTCCATTCCTTTATATACATGTAGCTTATCTTATAAAATATTTGGAAATGTTGCAGAAACTTCATTTTGAATACCAAATATCACAACTTATGATATGATATGACGTGTATTTATATCATTGGATAACAAAAGGTGATGTGCACCATAAAATACATACTCATTCATTTCATGGTAAAAAGCATTTGGCGTGCAAAATAAAGTTTATCAAGCATTGCCCTCAATATTAAACATTATGATATTCTACTCCCTCTAGCTACATAATTTTATTTTATTTTATTTTTTGGAAAAAAGGTAAAAAAGGCAAAAATATTTACATCTTTTTTACCTTATAACTAATTTAGTCTAATTTGTTGACAGATTAAGTGGTAAAAGGTGTGCTAGTAGGGCGAGACTCGTTTATATTAAAAGAGTTTATGTTATGCATTTTAACATGCATTTAGAATTGATTAAATTCTATTATATCAATGCATATTCATCTCAATTGTTTGTAAACATAGTTGGCATGATTTGTCTTGCTTTAAAAAATATTAATGGCTACAACTACTACGCTTCAATGTTTAAAAGCACCATATTCTTTGTAAGAGGCATTTTTGGAGTCTCATTTCTTGTAGGATGTGATATATTTTCCTCCTACTGAAGTGGCCATAGGATTCTTTTTTTTTTTTTTCTTAAATCTTAAAAAGAAAATGTGTATAGTTTTATTAAAAGCTAGATCTCGTAATGCAAGGTTCCAGTAGGCTTGTGAAAATTGAATGACTAATTGCAAGGTTCCAGTGGTCAATAAAAATAACAATAATCTGAGAAAATGAAGTATAAATAATTCCAATTGGCGAAAGAAAAAAAAGCCAAAATAAAATACAGCCCACTTGATTTGCCATAAAATGGTGGTGGTGTGTGAATGCATTGTTTTGCTATTTATATTTTAATTTATCACATGTCATTTCAACTCAATAATATCTATTGAGGTGTTTTAATGGTGGTTGATGAGTTTCAACTAATATCTAGCTAGTTACGATATCTTTAAATTCAAAAATTTTACATAAATTTTGGTGTGTAGTGAGTTTGTAATCAACAACTTCATATCATATGTTGGATTAATCACTAAAAACAATAACATAATCTGACCAACCAAGTAAAGAAAATTAAACAACAGTGAACTCCCCTGCATATATATGGTGGCAACCAGAAATAATTTCAAGTCTTGTTCCCTGCTCTTGTATTTCTTCAGCGATGGAGAGGTTCACGGTAACAGCAACCTCTAGCTCAAGTCCGAGACTTCCCCGGAGGCCCAGTTCAGATGGAGACCAAGCTCCTTTGCCTTACCCTCCATTTCCCATCAAACCGCAGCTCCGAGACCCATCTTTCTCCACCTATCTCCGACCAGATCATCAAGAATCTGATACTAATAACAAAGCAGTAGTAACGCTCCAAAAGCCTATTACAACACAACCCGAACACGCCACGGAAGACAATGAGATCAGTATCTTCGACGCAGAGAAGTATTTCAATGAAGGACAGGAGCCCAAGGGTAGCACAAGCACAAACTCTTCTTCTCCTGCCAACACCAATCTCGACAGAATCGTAGAAAACTACGATTTCCCGGCAATTCGGAGGTTCTCTTCTGAAAGTTACACTGGAAGAAACTACAGAACCCGGTCTTTTCATGCAACACCAACAGCTTCATCAGAAGCTAGTTGGAACAGTCAATCAGGTCTGTTATCCAACCCCCCAGGTTCAATTGCGGTGTCCATGAGAAACATTCGATTAGATGACAAGAAAAGAAGCAACAGCAGCAGCAGCAGTAGTAATAGTAGTGGTAGTACTTCTTGGTTCTTTCGGCGGAAATGTCCTTGCTCCGGGAAGAAATCGGTTCAAGTCGAAGAGAAATTCTCCGAACCAAAGACCTCAATTCATTCATCAACTCCTATTATAACGACGGCGACCACGATGACAACAACAATAGCAAGTGCAAAGAAAGAGAGGCCTAAAGTGGCAGGAGTTCAAAGGGAATTAGGCTTTGAAAAACCACTTGAAATTGATGATGATGGTGATGAAGGAACAACAAAGGTTAAATCAATGTTGGGCACGAGAGATCATTTGCCGGAAGCCCATTTTGCTTCGGAGATTGGTCGTCGAGTAGTCTCATCAAGCCGGTCCTTCAACGACGCGGGCGGCTTCTCGTTTCCTATACTGAATCCTTCAAGTAAACTGACGTTAGACAACGGGAATATGAAACAAGAGACAGCACGACTCGAACAGCCACCAAGAGAATCACTGGAAGTGTTCCGACCATCGGATGAATCACTCGGAAGGAGCTTCAATTACTCGACAAGCCCGAGAGGAAGACTGATAGGAGCGACAGCGCCGGAGGATGACATGGTGAGCGATGCAAGCTCGGACTTGTTCGAGATAGAGAGCTTCTCAACTCAATCGAACATGTACCCGTCGTACAAAAGGAGAGATTCATTGGACGACACGTCAAGTGTAGATGGGAGAAGCCGGTTGTTTGTCGGCAACGGACTAATTAACTTCCGGCGTAGTATGGATGAAACGACGGCGACGACAACGCCGTCGATTGCGCCCACGGAGTGTTACGAGCCAAGTGAGGCTAGTATTGAGTGGAGCGTGACAACGGCGGAGGGGTTCGACCGTGCTAGTGTTACGAACATGTCGATATCGGCATCGGAATTCGAGGAGATGAGATATACCAACGGAGAAGCTAAGAAGGCGACGGCATTGTTGAATGGGAGGTCAAGTAAGGGAAATGGTGGGCTACTGGGCTGTCGATGCGAGAAGGCAGTGAATGTGGGCCCGCATCCGGTGAGGTACTCGGGGGAGCAAAGCAGGTTTGGGCCGGGCATTCCTGTCGAATCAGCAAGGATTCAAGCAGCACCAATTGCATCCACTGGGCTGAACATGGGTCGCTCGCATTCGGCCCGCATATCCACTCGTTGATTAAGGCCTTGTTTGGGAAGACGACATTGTTTGGAATGAAGGACACGTCAGCGTATTGGGCACATCGTAATGTAGGGAGTAGGATTGAGGGAAGCAAGTTCAGCCCAAAACGCTGCTGTTCTGCCCAACCCAACAGGGCCTAAAGAAGGCGGAGTAAATCTTAGGTGTTTCCTTTTTAAAATTTCCATTTTCTTATTTTTGTGTATTTCGCGATTCATGTAACACCACTATTACACAAAATCTGTGACGTACCTAAGACCATTCCATAAAAGAATAGGTTTTCTTTTTTTTTTTTTTTTTTTTTATTTATTGCTGAAAAACAGCTGCACTTAAAAGAGTAACGTACAAGGCTTTATATAGATAGCTTATAGAAAAAAAAAAAAAACTGAAAATACTAAAAATTTGGATCAAAATTCCAGTAATTGACTTAGTTTAAAAGTAAATGACTAATAACATAAAAAAAAAATTGTTAAAACTCAAGCCACACATAGCACAAGCTCGTAAAGTTGCTAATTATATTTTGAATCGTACTTCCAACACGCTCCTTTGATTTAAAATCACATACACTTAAATTTTTTTTTAAAAATGATGCTTAGCAAAATGAAGAGATTTAGTAAAATATCAATAGTGTACTCGCTACTGCCACTAAATTTTTAGCAATATTTTGCTACCAGTAACTAACTTCTTCAAAACATGTTGACGCACATCAATATCGTTTGGTTCTTCTATGAAACATAGAATTCTTTGTCGTTGCAATAGGCTAATTTTCACACAATATCTCAATAGATTCCTTTTGCTTAAGACTAAAATTTGGAAGAAGTTTCTTGCGCCATAGAGCTTGCTTTGTTGTTAAAGTTGTTGCTCCACATTTTACTTCACATGATAAAGTAACTACAACTTTACACTTTTTTGAACTCCATGTTACCAATTCAAAACCAAAGATAAAAAAACACCAACAAATGTGCTTTTTTAATCATCTAAACACCTTACCTAGTCACTATCAATCAACCAATTAATTTGAAATTTTAATATTTTAAAATACAAAATATCAACTCTAAGAGTCCTTACAAGATATAATACAAAATGCTTTTTGCTGCTCCTGAGTGTTGTTTAGTATGACTATGTATTAATTTAGTTCTGAGCTTAAACTAAACAAAAATTACACATCAAAGAGAAGTTTGACATCACTTTGCACGAGATTTGATGCTATTCTACCAAACAGGGCCTAAAGGCAACCTTTTTTAGGCAAAGTCCTGATATTTCAAAAGTTTCCTTTTTAAATGATATTTTATTACTCTATATCAACTTAATTATAAAAAAAATTTAGAGTAATAAAATGAATCATTTTTTAAAATCCTTTTTAAAGATATTTCTACTTCTAATTAAAAGAGACATATAACACTTCTATAAGAATAAATAAAAAAATTTAGCTTGTTCAAATTGAGCTTAAAACTTCTATTATAATTAAAGGTTGGAGTTGATAAAAATATATGTTAAAGTTGAGTTACTGAACACCATCTAGACTTTTCATTTTCTTTTCTTTTCTGTTCTTTTTTTTTGTGTATTTTTTTATTCATGTAATATAATTCCTTAGAATCTGTAATGTCTATGCATATAATCTGATGTACCTATGTTTATGGACTAGTAGTATTTTTTTTTTTTTTTTCGAGGAATGGTGGAAAAAATTTCAAAATTGTATCTTCAAAATAGAATTGTGGTAATTGGAACGTTGAGCCATATTGAAATTACTAGCTAGTTCAGTGTTCCTCACCGGCCTTCGGTTATGGGATAAGATAAAATTAGATAAAATTTGGTAGAATATAATGTAATAAATTTAGTATTGTATTTGAGACTAAATTAAAAAAATATTAATTTTATTAATTGAATAAAGAACAACTTAAATTAGAGAAAACCAAAAAAGTGAGGGAAAAAAAAAACCAAATGTCAAATAACATAAACCGGAGTTTTTGGTTATTGGGTTTGTGCTATCTGCAATGGCGTTGGTTTTTGTTTTAAATTTAAAGTGAGGATTTAAGTAGATTATTGCACAGTATTTCATCAAGAATGTAATTGAAAAATAGAGTTATGAATGCGTTGATGATTGAACGACGTCTCCATAGCAATGCAAATGATACTCCTTCCTCCTTGTGCACTATTGTAAGCATGATTCTCATGAATTGAATAGACCAATAACCGGGTGCTATCTAATTTGTTTGTGTAGGCCAATGAGAGCCGATTGAAGACGCATCCAAACGGAAGCAAGGATGTATAAATTAAATTCACGCACTAAACGGGGAGAGTGGAGAACCGAGAGCTGCTGGGACCCGGAAGATTGGACAAAGTAAACCATCTGCATCACATACAGAAAAGTTGATGCTTTGGACTGTCAAAAGTATTATTACCAAATGCCAAATGCACTGAGCACTTGCATTCTAATTAAAAACGATATCCACTAGCTAGTAATACTCATTTGGATCAGCTTATCTATAAATCAACATAAGTATTAGTGATTTAAAAAACTCTCTAAGTTACAACATAAGAAACCCAATGAATACATAAGAATACTCGGGTAAAAGGAAAAAAAAACTCTACCAAATTAACTAACAAACTAAACCAAAGCACTTAAGATTTTTCTACGATTACTTGTACGTTTATAAAAATATATACTTGTGATAATTAATATGAAGAGTAATTAAGGTGGTGATTTCATATTCCGGAGCCCATCAGAATAGTAGCGTGCTATATAAATATATGCGTCTGTGTCAAGGAAATCAATTGAAACTAAAGCCCTTCAGATTTTTGATAATTTATACAGTGAGATGGTAATTATATATGCTAGTGCTTACAATATCAGTTATGCTAATGTTGGGGTGATAATGGTACTTATGGTGTTAATGACCCAATAATAAACATTACGATAGATGGTTCAAATTTAGTTGATTAAACCATTAAAAATTAAATGGATGTGCGATAAAAACACACCATTAAAAATATATATTTTAAAATAAGTATTACAGTTATATTTTTTTTATGTGATTATAATATTAATTTATAACTATTACATAAATATTCTAACAATTATGAATATTATTATTATATATACAAAAATAAATCTAACTTTAACAATTCTTTGCTAAAAAATGTAAATGGGGGCCACGGGCACCTTTTCACAAAAATGATATGATCATCAAACATGTAGGATTTTCATGAGTCGGTGTTAGGTTGTCTCTTTTGATTATGATTTGATTGCAAGTGCCACGAGGCGATGCCTAACTCATTTATTTTATAGTCATCTAATACTGAGGCCTGCCTGCAATCTCATTTAATTAAATGATGGTATTGCCTTTTCAATTGGCATTCCTTAGGCCATCTCCAAGCCGGCGGCTCCGGAGACCTGGTTTTGGCACTCGTGTTTTTTTTTTAAGTGTTTTTATTTTTTTTAGTTATGTTATTTATTTTATAGTATTTTTTTTACTATTTTGGACATATTTTTATTCTTTATCTTTTAAAATAAATTTGTTTTAATGTATTTAATTATTTTTGTTTAAATTTGATATACTAAATAATTTATAATTAATTAATTTTAATTAATTATTACATAATTAACTAATTTAATTAATTATTATATAATTAATTAATTTTAATTAACAATAATATAATAAAATAATTATTTAATTTTTGTAGTGTATTATTTATTAATTAATAATTAAATAAAATATTAAATAAATATGTGAAATAAAATTTATGAATAGGGAGGCCTGAGAGGTGGTGGTTTATAATTTTAAAAAAATAATAAAAATAAAAAGAAAGTAAAAAAATAATATTTTAAAAATATTTTTTTAAAGTAAAAAAATAGAGTAATCAATTGAAGAAGAAGTTATTGTTTAATGTCGAAGTAACTTCAAAATAGAGTAAAAAATAAAGATAGGGTTGAAGACGCCTTTATGGGCCATGGAAATTATCAACAAATGTATACCCTCTACTACATATACTCATATTGTTCAATGAAATTACTTTTCATTATTTGATTCTAGTCAAATAATAAAATTGGTTTTATTAGAAAAATGGTAAATATATATCTAGTTGAGGACCATGTTTATGCCCAATTTACAGAATTATGGTATGCTGATCAACAGAACTCATGACATTCATTAACTAAATAATTCTAAGTTAATACAAAAAAAAAAAAAAAAAACAGAGGGAGAGAATAATAATGTGAATGAATTCAATTAAAGGTCAAATTGTTGCGTCATAGGCCCTTGAAAAATAAATATAAGCGGGTCGGTTAGGTTTCTGATCTCTTGGAGCGCCACCTCCTAAATCCCTTCTCTTCCCACGTGCACACATGCACAAGAAATGAAAATAAAAATAAAAATACAATACTTAATATTAGCTTAATAGGATTTTAATGCATCTGATCCCACAAAACTTATTGCCTCCTCTTGCTTTTGCAATAAATTCAACTTATTTTCTTTCGATGAGTGTGTTTCTCTCTTGATTTATGATGAGGCCCCACCATATTCTTTCAGGTCAATATATATAATAGACGAAATACTTACAACAATGATTATGGTAAGAATTTTATTTCATCATTTATATATATCCTATGTTATATATTTATTTCATCATTTTAGTTTTTTAATATTTTTGTAATTATCCTATGTTAAATTCAATTTTGTTATGTGCTCAAAAGAAAATGCAATAGTGAAATGGCTTCAGCATTGCATTAGAAATTCCTTTCTTTTTATGTACTCTTTCCAATTCTTTATAACTGAAATTTTAGTTTTGACTCAAAAAAAAAAAAAAAGCTATAACAAGTCTAAATTGTAGAAAAAATAATTTAAGGCAAGTAAAATATTCTACTTGAAAATAAAAATTTTTAATTATAAGATTTAAAAGAAACAAAAAAATTGCAATAATAATAAATATAATAAAAAATAAAGGAAAATTAAAAAAAAACCTGTTTCAAATAGTATGAAACAAAATAAAGATTCTCCAAACGTCAAGGAAGGAACAAACAGTGTGCATGATAAAGATAGGTCAGTTATTTTTCTTTTGTTTAATTTTTGTTTTTATCCATTACTCTTTTGAACAAATCACCTAAAGATAGTCAAAATCTTTTATTATTAATTAATTGATTCAAAGAAGATAAGAAATTAATAAAACGCAGTTAGGTTAAACATTGTTTTCCGTTTACTAATAACAGCCGATTGGATTAATTAGCTTGTATTGATAAAATTGAAGGCTTATTTAATTTAAAGAGGCTGTCACCATCACTGTTTTTAATGTCCTGAGTAATCCAGAGCTTCTTACCCCAATTACGACTACATACAGCATCTCCAACTCTAATTTAATTTTTTTACTCTATTTTGAAGTTATTTTAACACCAAACATTGTCAACCCATTACTTCATTTTTTACTCCAAAAAGAATATTTTTGTTATAAAATAAAAGAAAAACTAATAGAAGATCAAGAAACAAAGAAGAGAACTAGAGAGAATAGAAATAAGGGAGAGAGTTTTTCATTCTCTTGA
>JAJIYU010012334.1:0-14608 GCA_030144865.1 Tinospora cordifolia | reverse complement strand
TGTAGACA
This sequence comes from Tinospora cordifolia, assembly GCA_030144865.1. NCBI lineage: Eukaryota > Viridiplantae > Streptophyta > Magnoliopsida > Ranunculales > Menispermaceae > Tinospora > Tinospora cordifolia. Next base: position 14,600 of record JAJIYU010012334.1, on the reverse strand, counting down.
AAAGGGCTAAAGGTTATAGTCTTAATTCCATGTGTCTATGAATCCTAACCAAGAAACACAAACCTTTAACAAAATTATAATTAATTACTTGTAATTCTTCATTGAGATTCCCTAATCAATTAACAAGTAGGCGTAAGAATATTATTAATCTTTGCCTTTAATCTGCTTCCACATGATGAATTTGCTAAATGTAATTGTCATCATTGTTGTGGGATTCAATTCGCAGTACTATTTTTTTGAAATCTAATTCAAGATCAAGATCCAAGAACAAAGAAGAAGAAATAGGAATAGCTAGGATCTTGGGGTGAGATCCACAAATGTAACAACTGGTGGCTTGCTGCATGACTCTCCAACCTTATTTGTAAGAAAGCTTTACTAAACAACATAATAGAGCTAATGAACCAAATAAGGACAACTCACAACTACTTAGAATTTGAAAATGCAATCTCACCATTGTAACTTCCTTCAATAGAAACCAAGAAATCAAAGAACAAAATCAAGCTTAAGGTTTGATAAATCCAAATAACAATTTAGTAAAGCTTAAGTTCATTTTCATTTTGTAAACCCTAAACTCGATTTATGGAGAAAACTGATATGGGATGAAACAAAGGGAAAAATGGTGAGAGGAAGATGAATAAGGGGAAGTAATGTGAAAAGACGATGAAGAATTGGAAGGAGACAAAGAGTAACAAAGAACGTGATGTACAGTGCTATTAGTATGTTTCTCATTCTGTTGATGTGGCAATCTCTATAAGTCGAGTTGTCATATTGGCAAAAAAGATGATGAGTGTGCATTAACAACATGGCAACATGTGTGGGACGAAGGAAAGAGAGTGGATGTTTTGAGTGTGATGTGTGTGCCACATGAGCTTTTTCATTGTGCTAGCAATCCAATTTATAATTGAGTTATTGTGGATGATACATTTCAAAAATTTTAGTTATTTTTTGTCATTATAAAGTCAACTTTTATGATTGATTTGTTACAACTGATAAAGTTAAGCGACCATTAGTGAAATTAACCTAGAAAGATTTCAAACTCATTCAATGTTTACAAGGGATATGATAAAAATTAAATAATCGTTAGGGATTAATTGTATCGGAAAAAAGATCAATTCCTTATCTACTTCATTCATTAAAGATGATGTTGTTGTACATTCATTAAAGATTAATTCTAGGTTAAATAGTTGTACATTCATTGAAGATGATGTTGCACCGTAGGCCACATGCTTCAACATGCTGAATATTGCATCTCCATGGATGTAAGCCTTTTAGGAGGGTAGGTAGAGTTTATTCAATTGATGGATTAGGGATTGGGTTGGTTGTAGGGTTAGTTTATGAAGCATGATTCAAGAATGGAAGCACCAATTGATAGGAGGTAGCAATGACTAAATTGTAACTTCACAAATTTGGGAAAGGAAGGTGGTTTGGGAGGAAAGAAGAAGAAGATAAAGTAAAAGAGATTGGGTTAGGGATTGGATTGGTTGTAGGGTTAGTTTTTTCATATTCATAAATCTGCAAATAGTGCCGTTTTATACATCAAATTAAATGTAATTATCTTATTTGGGCCCCAGACTCACACCCAAATACTTGGGCTTTTAAACTTAAAGCAAGAGACAAGGTAATAATAGTCCATTAACCATTTAGGATGTCTTTCTATGCTGTTAGATTGTTTTTTAACTTGAGTTTACATTATTGTTAGGTGACAATTTGTAATGCAATAATAACTCAATTTAAATAAGATGTGCATTTAATAGGTTTGGGTTAGCATATGAGTTTGAGTCAAAACAGATTAAATACGATTAAAAGTCTAAAATTCAGATAATAAATAGATTAATATGTTAAACTCGAAAATGATCTGATTAACATAATTATAGATAAGTTAAGAAATATATTATAAATAAGTTATTTTAAAAATAGTTTTTATTAATATGTTGATGCTATAATTTTTATTATTTTTAAAAAATAATTTTTTATTTAATTTATTTTTAATAAATTAATTATGTTTTATATTTTTATTAATAATTTTTTGTAAAAATAATTTTAAAAATTAGTTGCAAAAATTTAAATATATTATATATAGATACATAATTAATAAATGGGTAAAATTTAAGTTTGTAAATATAATGCGATTAATAAATGTTTCAGATTTGAGTTTATAATATATAGGTTAGACTCGTTTATCATACGATTACACAAATTGTCATGTCTAATCACTGTTGTTCTACCGCAAGTCATCCGCAACAGCTTCCTTTATAAGCTTTCCCTTGATGTAATATTCAGCATGTTGCATAAGGTGCATTACATAATCATTAATGCTACAGCCCAAGTCATCTATCTTATTAGCCTTATGTAAAAGCTTTTTTTTCCTTCAGCATGTTGCCCAAGATGCAACGCATGGTCGTCCATCTTAGCATTCTCAAGAAGCTTTTCCTCTGTATTACACTGCCCAAAATGCAACACATCAAAAACCATAAAGGCATCTCTTGATTGTGGTGTTTGCTTGGTGACACTGAAGCCTAGAGCTATTCCTCTTGGTATTCCTTTCTTCTACTTACAGATTATCTAAAAGGTTAAGGATATGGACAGTCAAAAGCCGCATGGTTCAACCTTCCATAGACCTAAGAGAAATTTCAATATTTTCACCACTGTAACTTTGATCAATTTCCTTTGTTCTACCATTCTAGACCTTCCCATCTTTTCTACTTTTAGCACATATATAACCCAATGTTCAGCCATTCAGATATGTTACCTGTTTATCTCATTAGTCTTAAGGCAGCTCATGCACTTGCACGCAAAACTTGTTGGATTAAGAACTGTAAAACATCAGAGTTACTTTACCAATGCATATATGAAAGGAAACTAACCACATACCAAGTAGGGCCTCTTTCAACCCATTGCATCTGAAAGACTTGATGCATTGTAGGTGGTGCCTCCTTGAACTTGGTCTATACGTCTCCACATGATTTGAAACACTTTCGCCTTCAGCAATTACTTCATCAGTCTGAAAAGCGCTTGCTAGAACACTTGTTGGATGTTTTCGTCGGTAACCCGAAGTAGTAAACACTCACAACGAGAACAATATGTACAAATGTTGGACAAAATAAAACATAAAATATCAAAAATTAAAGGGAATAATGTTACAAAATAAAATTTGAATTGGATTGATAGAAGTTTGCAAAAATTGTCCTTTAATGTGTGTTTTGAAGTTCGTTGAGCATTAGTCTCATAAGATTTAAGTATTAAATTTTCTCGTAACATCATGTAGAATTTTTAGCACATTTGATCTAAAATTTTGATGTTTTGAATAGAATATAACATTTAATTTGTAGTATATTTGAACAAATATAATATCATTGCTTACAATTAATGAATTGATGCATTAATCTTTTTGAAAAGTCATAACTTTGCCTTTAACATAGAATAATCATATCTTTCATATTAAAAGACATGATTTTTTTTATAATTTTAAATTCAGAATTTTAGTTAAAAATGTTAGTTAACTATTAACTATTTTTATTTAAAATTTAATTTCTGAAAATTATTAAATTGTTTAGATAAAAATAATTATTGTATATACAATTATTATAAATTTAATAGAAATAAAAACAATTTGTCTATTTTAAAGACCAAGACCCATACATTTTGTCTTTGATCTATATTAATAATTATTTTATATGGATGGATGTGACTCAAACCTAAGTCTCTCTGCCATTTTTTCTAAATTTAATTCCTATACTTTTCTTTTTAATTTTCTGTTCATTTTTGTTTCTTTCCCATTTCCTATTCGAACTCTTTTTTTTTTTTTCCGCTAACTATAAATATCTAACTGTGAAACCTTAAATAAGAAAGAACAAGAAAAAAAAAAAAAAAAAGGACTTTCAACCTTCTCTTTATCTTGGGAAGGAAAATCAACTTCCCCTAGCTAGAAACAAGCTTTGGTTTATTAATTTTTTTGAATGGAGGTAGATTTTTTTTTTTTTTTTTCCTTCTAAGCTAGGGTAGTTGGTTCGACTAGCCTTTGTACTATTGGGATTGGCTTGTAGGATGATTGATAGCTATATAACATCCATCAGTTACCAATCATCCCAACACCTTTGTTTAAGACTATATTTTGATAAAAATAATTTTTAATCATATTTATTATAGCTATTAAAAAGTGATTCAAAAATTATGGTATGGTTTCTTATAACTTAAAATAAATAATTTTATAATAGATTGATAATTTAAACTTTTTATATAAAAAATAAAATTTTTTATTATTGTGGATATAATAATAATTTTAATCTAATTTAAATAAAAATTTATTAAAATTTAGTTTATAGTTGATTATTCCAATCGTGATTACTTTTGATTTTGGAAAGTATAAATTATTTTTTATTGAAATTTAAAGCCAAGTGATCAATAAGTCAAAGCTTTTTTATTTTATTTATTTATTTATTTATTTTTATGGGACATGTGGTATGTAGTAATTGTTTGAACTTGGGTAAACGTTGCATAATTTGATTTTGCAATTGAGCCGCAAACCTTGTTGGCAGTTGGACCCAAGAAGCATTCAAATTGAGTGGGCCGGTTTAAACCGGGTCGAGTGCGGGTCAAAAGACTCAATACAGATACAAGAGCTCAAAAGAAAAAGTGGTAGCCAGACCGGAGGGGCAAAATGGGAAAGGGGAGGTTATCAACGTCCCAAAAAACCCACAAAGGAGACAGCTTGATTTCTTTGTGCAACAGTGCTTCAACATTCTGAGCAGCTATGGCGGCCATTACAACTCACAGTGCAGTGATAAACAGTGTGAAATCTTCCTTCGAAGTAGGCTTCAATGGCGGATTCTCCCCAAACTCACGTCTTCTTCCTCTACCTGGCAACTGGTTTAGTTCAAAATCTGGGATTTCAGAGCTCAAGAGATTGGAGGTTTCTGCAATGTCCAACACCAAGCCCTCATGCGCCAATAGCGGATTTTTTCCCGGACCAGTGTTAGTTCTTAGATCAAAATCGAAGACTTTGGAACTTAAGAAATTGGTGGTCTCTGCTAGTGCGGGCGTTGATATGCAAAGTGGCGATGGTTCAGTTTCCGTAACTGGCTCTCCAACTACCAGGGCTGCCTCTAAGTAAGCATTAAAATATCTTTTTATCTTAGTGTCAGTCCTGCAAATGATCGTGATTCTTAATTCTTATATACTTGGGATTTTGTTTAAATTAAGCTAAGTTTTCTTATTTTATTTCTATATTTTACTAGTAATGCCTGGTATTTTGATTTATGTTTTGCATGGTACTAGACTTTTTATGTCTGTTTAAGAAAAAAAAAATCATCTTCAGTGAAGGGTTCGATTTCTTGTATGGGAGATCTATTGGCACAATTGTTGTTTTATCGATGCATAAAATTTAAATAATAAACTCTTATTTACTTTAAAATGGAAAAAAAAAAGATTCCAACTTGGTATGGGATACTTCGACAATGAAGTTGAATTAGAAGATTAAAGAATGATGAAGGCACTGGCCTGAATCTCCACTAGTATTGATAATTTGATTGTTACCCCAACTTAACCACCTTTGGTTCCAAGTGTTGGGTTTCAGGCCAAAAGATAATAGTAGAATGAGGATAAGATCTTAGCTTATATTTCATGTGATAAATTTGCCCATATCTTGGAACTATTATTTTGGTGCACACATTCGCAACAAACCCCTACTTTGGACCGAAATCCAACTTTTATCAACATCACATCGCAATGATGTATGCTAGTCAACTGTAGCTATTATCTGGAGGAGGAGCAACTCAAAGAACTATCCCAATGATTGTAAGCACATGCACATGCTCTACCTTGACATACGTGCATCCCAATTGGACTGTCAGCTCTATTACCACTTACTGTGTAAGTCTAAAATCTTCATTAGTACTGCTATTGTCCCTAACTTATTCATTTTCGCGCCTATGTGTAAGTTTTTACACCATAAGGCCTCAATTTTAGTAAGGGTAAGATCTCAACTTATATTTTACAATGAACTTTTCCATACACATATCTAACAAGTGTACGATTTCGGTACCCTTATAGGAATCCATTAAGATTAGGATAATGATAAGTGTAATGATTTCAGTACACAATTTGGGCTCCAGGCTTCATGGTGACAACCAAGGTATCCTCTTTCTAAAATAAATGTACAGTGATTTACATGAATGGGTGGGGCAGGGTATGGCCTTTTCTGAAGCCTTGGAGATTTGGGTCACCACTTCTGTATGACACATAATCTTGTAATGTATGCTAGATGCCCTTGAATCAATTTAGTGATGTGTGATTAGACACATCAAATATACTTGATACACATGATTTGAGAATGTGCATGAATAGCACTCCTGTCAAAATTAAAGTTACTATTATTATCTTCTCACTTGCTGTTTATCTTTATAAACCTTTTAAGAAGTTTCCATTGAGTTATGTGTAGTTTGTTGTTTGCTGTATCTATATGTCTTCAATATCCTTAATTTGGGTATAATACATGCACAGGATGAGGCGGCATACCATTTCAGTGTTTGTTGGGGATGAAAGTGGAATGATAAATAGAATTGCAGGGGTCTTTGCAAGGAGAGGCTATAATATTGAGTCACTGGCTGTTGGTTTGAACAAAGACAAGGCTCTGTTTACAATTGTTGTGTCAGGAACTGATAAGGTGCTTCAACAAGTTGTAGAGCAGCTTAACAAACTTGTAAATGTCCTAAAGGTCGTCATCTCGTCCTTCAATTTCTATTTCTAATAATTCATAGTATTCTTGATATATTGCTTGGCTTTGAAGGCATTTATTGTAATTTTTTTCATCATCTGATTTATATTAAGGAGCTTAAGTTTTGGGAACTCCTATCATAATTTCAGCCTTTTTGCTTGGAAAAATGGTCTTTGAAGTGTAAAAATGATTTACATTTTTTTGATCTTTCTTTTTTGTATTTTATGACTAAATCCTCGTTTATATTTTGTGCTTAATATACTATATTAGGTGGAAGATCTTTCTAAGGAGCCTCAAGTAGAGCGTGAATTGATGCTTATTAAACTTAATGTGGATCCCAGCAACCGTGCAGAGGTATTGATGAGGTTTATGTTTGAATCACTCTTGTGGAAAAATCTTGTATGCTTGTTTCGTTGTTTTGATTTAAAACTTCTGCATCTTCTGTATTCAGATAATGTGGCTAGTGGACATATTCAGAGGAAGAATTGTGGATATTTCAGAGCAATTGGTGACTATTGAGGTGACCATTACTGAACTTGTACTCACATCACCGTTTTTTTCCCTTATGGCATGATGATGCTAATGTACTGCCATTAGAATTGCTTATTCAATGTACATCTTGACATTCATGGTAAGTTCAATTGAGTGTAAATGACTCAGGTTACTGGAGATCCTGGAAAGATGGTTGCTGTGCAAAGAAATTTTAACAAGTTTGGAATTAAAGAACTTGCAAGAACAGGAAAGGTTAGATGCTTACCTCATAAATATCTATAGATTTTCTTCTCTTGCTATCAATTAAATTTCCTTTTTCTGTGGTGGGAAATTTGGTGAGTTTGTAAATATGTATTGATATGTCATGCTTTTTTGTGCTTCTTATAGATTGCCTTAAGGCGAGAACGGATGGGTGAGAATGCTCCTTTTTGGAGATTTTCTGCTGCTTCATATCCAGATCTTGAAGGGACAGTGCCTACAGATTCTTTTCTAAGTCCCACTGCTAAATCTTATAATGGCGCCTCAGATCTATCTTCGGGGGTATGTTATGTAGTGATTTTCTGGTTGACATCACTCACATTTTGAAAATTGTGCCTTTTCCTATTCTTGATGTATTGTAAATAAGCCATATTTGGTCATATTTGCTGATTTCAATTTGATTTACTATTGCTGCTATTATTTCTCCACAGGATTGAGTTTCTTATAATTTTTTTTTTCCTCTTACATGCAGGGGGATGTTTATCCTGTGGAGTCTTATGATGGCCTATCAATGAATCAAATTCTTGATGCTCATTGGGGTGTTCTTAATGACGAAGATGTAAGAAAATTCATTCTCTGTTGAGGGAGGGTGTTGCACTTTCGAGATGGAAATCACAAACTCACAGTTATAATAACTGTGTGTAGTCCATGAGTTACCACTTACGAATTCAGCTTCTTAAGTTCATAACTCTGCAGTTTGTTAAGTTTACAAAGACAGAATTTTTAATGTGATTGTTTATTTTAACTATATTTTTTAGTATGTTCTTGATGCGTAGTTATTCTTTATCTGCTTCTACAAACAAATTTAAGTTCTTTTCAGATGCAAACAGTTTGTTGTACTGTTTACCATAGTTTGAATCTGGTTGAAATTAAATCATATAGGGTATAGCTCAGTGAAGTTGTCAACTGAGGTTTTGAGCTCTTAAGTGAATGAACTTACTTGGAAATCTGATGTTTGTCTTCAAATGCTTATGTAGCACTTATGCAGACTAACTATAGGGACTTGACTATTTCATTTACCCAAATTTTGGAATCTGGATCTTGCTTACATCAACTTGTATTATGTTTGAAAGTTTTTAATTGATGTTAGGCTTGTTGGCTTCTGGTAGTTGCTGCCCTCAGTTCACTGGTTATTAATCAGCACTGGGGATGGTAGTTGTTGCCAAGTGAGGCAGATTTCATTACTTATTAATTCCATTTTGAGGTTGTAAAAAGAAAATTTCTGATGCTTGTGTAATTTTTTCTCAGCCAAATGGTCTTCGATCTCATACATTATCTATGCTTGTAAATGATAGACCAGGAGTCCTCAACATTGTTACTGGTGTTTTTTCACGTAGAGGTTACAACATTCAGGTTTGCCGAATTTCTATTTCCTTTTCTCTCTGTCCTTTCATGATTTTTGGTGTTAATTATTTTTGCCTCTTTTTCAGAGTCTAGCTGTTGGTCCTTCTGAAAAAGAAGGCCTCTCTCGGATTACAACTGTTGTTCCTGGCACAGATGAGTCAATTAGCAAGTTGGTTCAGCAACTATATAAACTTATCGAGATACATGAGGTATGTAGTGCATGACATACTTTTCAAGAATGAATATGTCATAGCATTGGACATCAATGATGTGGTAGCAACATCTTTTTTTAAACAACCACGTGGAACAAAGTTCCAAGCATTAATTTTTAAAATAAAAAATCCTTCTCATGCCACATAATGCAATCCATAATCCATATAATGGGCAATATTACTATTGAAGAATTATCACGTTTGGGCTCATGAACTGTACAAAAGAAGAATATTATGAGATAAAGTGATATAACTGTAAGGTCTGAAATAATCTAAACTTGCTAGAAGTGGAAAAAAGATGAAATGAAGCGGTATTGTCTGATAACGTGTTTTGTTGATCATTTCTCACGTGCAAATATGGGAACGTGGAAAATCTTAGAAATGAAGCTTTGCCTACTCGAGATTTTTCTAGAAATGGAGAGGTTCGCATGCTACCTTGGTAATTTACTTGCCAGGTTTTGAGTTCTTTACTGTGCACCTGATACATAGACTGAATGAAAGTCTAATAGACGCCTTTGGGAGGCTTAAGGAAAGCAAAAAACTCATAATTTGCATCCTTGCATCTGATAGATGGACCTTGTGAATACTTCTTTCATTTGTTCCGACCAAAAAAAAAAAAAATTCTCAGATTGACAGATCCACACTATTTTGTTTCATTAAGAGCTTGCATAGATTAAAACTTGTTCCAAGGAGCTCCTTTCTAGCATTTTGTAAGGGCTTATTTGGTATGTGGGATAGGATAAGATTATTGTTGTGGGATTGGATTGAATTAAATTGGATAAGATAACATAGAACTTAGCAATCAAAAAATAAGAATAAAAGATTTTAAAAAAATGCAGAACCCGTTAAAATGAATTATAATTTTCCCTCCTTTTAGTCATTACTATTTTATATTGCTACAATGAGAATAAAAATGAGGATGGCTTTATTTGGTTATCCCATCGTGGTCAGTAAGCAAACATGGGATCGGGACTAAAAAAAGTCTTCTCTTATATACCAAATTGAGCCATCAAATGGTTGAGGATCAATATCTCAGGTTGAGAACCGTTTCATCTTCAGGTTCAGGATCTCACTCACCTTCCATTTGCTGAGAGAGAATTGATGCTGATAAAGATTGCTGTAAACACTGCTGCTCGAAGAGATGTTCTTGACATAGCAAGCATTTTTCGGGCTAAGGCTGTTGATGTATCTGATCATACAATCACTCTTGAGGTAAGTGTATCTTTCTTTCCATATCTGATAGCGTATCTATAGCTAAAGATGCCATCATATTTTCTTGAGAAATGTTGTAAGCATGGCCTGTTTTTCCCTTTTTTTTTTTTTTTTTTTTTTTTTTTTTTTTTTTTGCCCCGGCAGGGGGCCGGGGGGTGTATTGTACTATAATATTAAGTTCAATATATTTCAGCTCACGGGAGATTTGGACAAGATGGTTGCATTACAGAGGTTATTGGAGCCTTATGGTATTTGTGAGGTATGTATCCACAAGAACTCTCTTCTTCATATCTTGTACTGGGACTTGGTACATACAAGTCATTCTCAAAGCTTTTATATCATATGAGAAGCCGTTGAGCCAAGGACATACTTGCTGGGAATAGAAAAGTCTTTTTATTTTTATTTTTTTAACTTTTATTTATACAGATTGCTTCAGATGTCTTCATTTAGCATCATCCCAAAATGAAGAGATTGATGGAACTAGTTTGAAGTACAATTGTGTGAGCTTTGTTTCATGGTTTCATCTATTATCGCTTCAAAAATGGGGATTATTCAATTGCCTAGTACTTTTGATTTTAATGATTTCAGGGGATCTCTCTCTCTCTCTCTCTCTCTCTCTCTCTCTCTCTCTCTCTCATATATATATATATGTATGTATGTATGTATATATACATATATCATGTATATATATTTTAAGTGCAAAAGATTTTCATCCGAGATTTTGTAATCACAAACAACCTCCACCATGGATGCTTCATGATGATCACTGTCAGTGTGAACATTGCCTTTATCCTTCCCATTTTAGACATTCTGAGACTAATCAAAGAGTAATTTAGTACTGTTTATATTAGAGGAAGGTGCATTGCTTGTTTTCGCATTTACTGCATGTTTGAGAGTAGAGTCTTGAGTCAAGGCTTCAGCCTATCAATGTTTTGCAAATACCATATTTGATCTATTAAATCAAGTTTTACCTGTCTGAATTATTATTTGATTCTTTTCCCTTTCTTATGTCTTCAAAGGTGGCAAGAACCGGACGGGTGTCACTCCTTCGCGAATCTGGTGTTGATTCCAAATATCTCCGTGGGTATTCTCTTCCATTGTAGTTCCACAGGATTGGATTGAGCGGATGTAGCTTAGATTTGCGAAGGAGCTCATCCTTGAGTCGTGTAATGAAAAGAATGCAGATGAAGTTAGTATCCAGCTTGATGTGTGTATAGTAAAGGTAGGATTTCTATTGGTACTCAGCATGCAGTCTTAAATTTTCCTTGGTTTTATTTACTGATGATACCGTCTTGTGAACAACTACTACTTGCTTTTGAGCATCAACCATGTATACTAAGATTTCTTCTGAAAGCCTCATGAAAATATCAGCTCGTGTCAAGTCTTTGCATCAACCATGTATACTAAGATTTCACATCTTTGTTATATTATATCTAGACGTTATTAAGATTTATTTCTTAGGAAGCAACAAAAAATTAGTGTTTGTAAGTCACGGAAGTCCATAACACACAATCTTTTGGTAAGTACTTCAGTGTATGTCTTAACCTGTTTCTAAATTTCTACTATGTCCTTGCAAAGACTATAAATCTTTTCTATAAATAGCTACCAATGTATGGTTGCATCAGCTCCAATGCATGGAAATTGAATTGGAGAAATAACAATTTTGCATGTTAAAAGTCGCCTTGGTCTTGAATTGAAGAACGTTTCTGCATCATGAATGAGGCTGTATTATTCTTGTCCTGTCATCCTCCATGCTGAATCACCTTTGTTGAAATTAGGATGTACAGGATCCAAAAACCTTAGCTGCACCATATCCCGAGATGGGCTGTGCAGAACGTGTCCAAGGATTAAAAACGAAGTTTTTGTAATAGAAGATGTTAAGAATATAGAGTGTTAAGCAGAGAACATGGAATTTAAGTTAATTATGGCTAGTCGCTCCTCTTGAAATTATTATGGTTTGCAATATTTTATGTCCATCAAATGTAAAGTTTGAGGTGGAGAAGTTTGATGATAAGAACAACTATTTGGCATGTGACAGGTGAAAGTCTGAGATCTTGATTCATTAAAAGTTACAGTAGGATTGAAGGGTCCAAGTAGAAGATTGACAATAAAGATTGAATAAAGTTTGACTTGTAAGCATGCAATACCATTAAACTTTGTTAGTGAGGAACATCATGAATATTCTTAGGGGTGAGAAATTTGCATCGTCAATTTGGTCTAAGTCGAAAATTTAGTACACTACTAAGTCTGTCACTAATAAGTTGTAAATGAACACCTTAATGAATTTAATTAGATTGTTGAAAACCTGTTAAATATTAGCCAAAACATGGATAATGAAGATAATGATTTTACTTATTCATTTGCTTCTTGAGTCATATAGGCAAATGGCTACTATTTTGCTTTATGAGAAGCGACTTCGAATTTTGATAATGTTTTTTACCCACACCATTTTCAAATAAGATCAAGAAGTCTTTTGCTAATAATCTTGAGAAGGTCTAGTTATAAGAGATAGAGTACATAAGAAACAATCTATGAGTATGATAGATCACAATTGAAAAGAAAAACAACAAAAAAGTAAAACTTGTCTAGAAATGAATGCACATTTTGTCATTACAACGAGCATTAAAAGGACTCTCTAAATACACAAAGAAAAACAATGTTGCATTTGTTGAAAATGATGCAAGTTAAAATTATGTTATGACTTCTTCATTATTAGTATACCGATCTAATGAGTTGATTCTATATGATGCTTCTATTTTTATTAAAAGAGATGACAGTTATAATATCGAAGAGCTAATTACAATTAAGTTAAAGTTGTACAATGAAACAAGTAAGTATTTGACAAAAATCACAATACGTCTGAACTTTAGAAAGTATATTATTTTTCTTGATGAATTAGAACCTAAAGGCTTTAGAGTCATTATTGAAACAAGTGTTACAAAGATATTGTGGATTGTATTGGTTGTGATTAAATGAATTGGAAAGGATAACTTGTACTTCTTTTTGAGTCCCAAAAATAGTTAAGGTTAATTGTGGCTAAGTGATCTATAAAGTTTGGAGATGCGGTGATAATAAATGCATTTTTATTGTCACAAATGACATTCATGGTAGGCGTACTTCTTATGATGAGATATCATGCCTTGAGGCATATGTGAAGAGGAAAATTTGATGTTTAAACTCTCTTAAATTTTATGTTCAAATGCATTTTTTTTTTTTTTGTTTTTTAAGTTACATCCAAAGATTGGCACTAAGGCCTAAAAAAAGCAAACAAAAACAGCATCAGCCAAAAGTAGGGGCCTAAGCATCGGCGGTGGTTCCTCCACCAACTCACTTTCTTTGATCGAATTAACGTCTGAGATTCGCCATAAAACAACACATTGGTTTCCCTCTTTGTACACATGCTGGAGCCTGATCTCCCAGTCACGTTGAAGCAATAGTTTGATGTCGTTTATGATCCCATACAGATGATGAGTTTCGTTGCTTGTGGTGGTAACTAGTTCTGGCACCACTTTGGAATTAGATTCTAGAGCTACTCTGCAAAAGCCACGCTCTCATGCGATGAGAAGACCATGCTTCATGCCGCAAAGCTTAGCGACCATATTTGAACCAATACCAATGTTTCCATAAAATCCTGCAACCCATTTTTCATAATGGTTTCTAAGAATGCCCCCATAAGTTGCTGGGCCTGGGTTGCCTTTAGTTGCTCCATCAGTGTTAACCTTGATCGAGCTATACTCAAGTGGGAGCCACGGCACCCAAAACTGTCGGGAGGTCGCACTACTCCGCTCATCCCAATCAAACGCCATGTAGAGATCATTAGTGAAAGAATGCCACAAAAACTTTAGACGTCCGATTGGCTTTCAAGTACCGTCAATTAAACTCTTGTTCCTAAATTTCTAGATAATACAAAGAGCCGCCATGAATTGGGTGCACCACCACTTTCGGGTAGCTGTCGATGAAGACCAAGAGCTGGTGTTTTCTACCAACCGAACATGAAGAGAGATCGTGAAGAAATTGTTAGGAAGGTCGTCATTAAAGAACCTCCTCCAAATGCATTTTTGGTATTCATGAACTGAGATTATTTAGCTGTAGACAAGCATTAAAAGCACACAACGCTCATAGGACATTTTCTGAATGTTTTGAAAAATGTGTTTTGATAAGTATGTAGTGAGGTCCACAAAAGAAAATTTCTTGACATCAGCCTAAGGGCCCAGACAATGAGCTGGCGCCGCTAGTTATCCAGGCGCATTGAAAATGCTCTAAGTATGACTTCACCTGTTGCATCCCAATTTTCAATTCAATAATTAATTTATAAATTGTAAATATTTTATTTTTCTTTTATTTATAAGAGCGTAGTTAAATATTGAATC
>JAJIYU010012333.1:0-14610 GCA_030144865.1 Tinospora cordifolia | reverse complement strand
TGACGACGACGACGACTGAGATGTTGTTCTTGATATAAAAGGAGAGAATCTGGAGATAATGGAAGAAATGGGCATCTTTGTTGAAGAGAAAATAGAGAAAATGGTGGAGGTCTTGGTGGAGGAAGAGTGAGAATTTGGGGCATTGTTTATATTTATGAATTGGGTGATGACGATCGACGGAACAGAAGTTCTGGGTGAGGCGCTGGTGTGAAATGGGTATGCAAGCTGGCGGGAATTGTTACTCTGGGCTTAGCCAACTAGGCAAAATCGTATCCCAATAGGCTGCCATTTTGTGGGCATAATTGTTAGACTCTCTACGAATATAATATCATGTCACTTGATGTATCAAAGATAATTGGCTCTATTTGATCTATAGTCCTTTTGTTTGAAAATTTCAAACTATTTACTATTGTTACACAATCTGATAGCACTGCATATGAGAACGAACTATCCTTTCCACAAGATTCTCATGCTTCAATACTGCTTTGGCTTCTGCTTCTTCCACCGATCCCGTGTGGCCCAATACTTTGCATCACGCCTTGATGATCTTTTTGTCCTTTGATAGTAATACTCATCTCATCGTCGACCTTCCTATTGATGGAGTTCTAGCTGCATCTATACATAACAATAGTGTGTTGTCCACTTGGCTCCACTAGAAAGTTTGGACTGGAGAGTTCCTTTGCCTATTAGAATTGTTGAAGGTGATGGTCTTTGCTTGGTTGAATTCCATGATCTGGTGTTTGGTCTATTCAATAATTTGGGTTGGCAGATCATCTCGAAATACGATAACACTACGAGCCTTCCATAGCCTCCATAAGCCAATTACAAGCCATTGTTCAGCTTCTTCCACCATCCTCTTTGAAGTGAGCCATTGTAAAAGGTTTTCCCAAGCTTGAAAAAGTAGGGTGGGCTACCAAACCAAAAAGTTCTAGAAAAAGTACATTCAAAAAATAAGTGGGAGGTTGTCTCCTTACCTCGTTTGAAAAAAGGGCAGTACTCATTTATGTGTATTTTTAGCTTCAACAAGGTTTCATAAGTTGGGAGAAAGTTATTGCGCGCTCTCTACACAAAGAATTTTACCTTGCTTGGTACATTGAGGTTCCAAATACGGCTCCACACATTTGTGATTTTAATCCTTGCCAGACTAGTTGTGTTACTGCTACCCTCACGTTCAATTTTGTCTTGGAGTGCTAGATGGTATCCACTTTTGACCATATATTCGCCTAACCTGGTGAATTGCCAAATAAGTTTATCTAGACATCCATACTTGCTAATAGTAATATTCTTTATAACCTGTTGCTCTTCTTCATTAAAGGCCTATCTCAATATGCCCAAATTCCATTCTTTTGTTTCGTTGTCAATCAGCTCAGTCAGTCACCCACTTGATTCCTTGGAGTTTTGGAGACCATGGTATGAAAGTGATTGGTTTGGGCAAGCCTTTTGATAACAGTTGTCGTCCTTCCAGCAAACTGCGCCACCCCATGATGGTATGCCCCCCAAGCTGGCGGGTTCGTTATCTGCCAAAAAATAAAAAATGTTGATGAGTTGGTTTGTATTTGAACAAGGACCCACGACATTTCCCGTGAAGAGTACATAGGAGGAGCGAGCCACCAGATGACTCCCTGATCCTAATCCCATTGTTGGAAAATAATACTCGTTACTTTATTTCTTATAAACTTGTATTTCTTAATTAATAATAGAATGAATGTTAGGGTATCCCAATACAATAGAAACAACAACCAGTTACATCACTAACTCTACCATCTATATTATTAACTCATTAAATTTTTACTTACAATATCATAATTTATTAGACTGTATTGTATGATCTCACAATCATATCAATTTATTAAATATATTAATTATAATATTTTATTTATAAAATATATACTTTTTAAAAAATAATTATTATACACATTTAAATAAATTATTTATATTTTAAATATAATTTTTTTAAAAAAAATACATATTATTCACATTATTTGAATTATTTTTATTTTAACTTAAAATTTTGTTTGTATGTATATATATATATATAGCAAATAAATAGTTTTAATAAATAAATAATTTTGATATATAATATACAATAATTTTTTAAATAAATAATTATATATATAGAAAATAATTAATTTTAATAAATAAATCATTTTAATATATAATATACTATAATTTTTTAAATAAATAATTATATATATAGAAGATAATTAATTTAATAAATAAACATTTTAATATATAAAAATAATTTTAAACACACACACACACATATATATATACATACTATGTATTATATATAATATATTATATAAAACAAAAAAATGTGCTAGCCACTCGATGCGCACTTAGCCCTCGTTTTTCCACGTAGACTCCCCACACCCATTGAGTGCAATTGAGAATATCCTTATAGAAGTGTATTTATAGACACCACTTCTAACTAGTAAATATTTCTAAATTTACTAAATAATCTCAATTTAAGATAAAATAAAACTACCTATTTGAACTCTTTCCAAGCTAGTAATAGCAATCCAAAACTAATTTGCCTCAAACTCCAATCCTAGATAATTTAGAATCCTTATGAGTTAGATTATCTGAATTACTTTAATTTTTTTTCTCATAATTCAGATTTTGTACACACCCAACACACTTTTCAACTTAAAAAGTGTCTTAATTTTCAAAAGCTCAGTGAACAAATCTGCAACTTAATCTTTAGACTTGTAATAAATTAATTTAATCTTTTTATGTTGCACCTGATCACGTAAGAAATGATAGCACATACCAATATGTTTGCTCCAATCGTGAGTCACTGGATTCTTTGTCAAATCAATGGTTGATACATTATTAACTAAGTTAGTGCATGTCCATTAATTGACATATGAATCTGCTGCAAAAGATTTATCAACCAAATAACTTGACAAGCATTGGAGGTCGTAGCAACATACTCAACTTAACATGTAAACAATGCAATAATACAAAAATGTTGTAGAATCATAATAAAATGCATATGCAAATGTACTCTTTCTATCATCATGATCTCTGTCTTAGTCACTATCAAAACATTCATAAAAATTAAAATCAGCAACACTAAAATAAAACAATCCATGATCAGATGTACACTTAATGTAATGTAAGATACGTTTAGCTGCAATAAGATGAGATTGATTGGGCGATTTCATGAATTGCTTATCAATCTAATTTCATATAAAATATATGGACGTATGCAAGTCAAGTACTGCAAACTTCTAACGATTCTTTTGAAGTGTATAGGATCAATTGGTGCTTCATTAGTTCTCTTTGATAACCTAGTACCAACTTCTATGGGTGTGGAAAAAGAGTTGCAATCAAACATACTAAACATCTTCAAAATATATAGGGCATGTCTATGTTGACTAATGAAAATGTCATCATCACGCTAGTCAATCTCAATGCTAATAAAATATGACACGAGGTCAATATCAGTCATCTCAAATCCTTCAATCATAATCTTTTTGAACTCTCAAATCACTGTGACATCATTGCCAGTAAAAACCAAATCATTAAACATAGAGGCAATCAATTAGAATGGTGCTAGTCGATGCATCAATCTTCACATATAAAGCATGTTTAGAACTACACTTTTGGAGACCACAGGCATAAAAGAACTGATCAATTCTTTTGTTCCATGCCAAAGGAGCTAGCTTCAATCCATACAAGTAAACGATTTTTTAAGAGAGATTTAAGAATGATTATACCTTATCTGTTGATCATAGTTAAGTGGTTCTCCTTTATCTGCACATGCTAGCCTTTCTTGAGCAGTTGCCCAATACTAAGTAGGTTGTTCTTCATATTTTGAACATAAAAGACAAAAAAAATATATTGATAATCATCATTCTTCAACTTGATTAAAATGCGACCTTTTTTCATAACTGGAATCTTACTATCATTCAAAAACTTGACTTCTATGCGAATTGATTCATCCGAGTCAACAAATAATTCACGGGTGCCACACATGCAATTAGTGCACCCAATATCAAGATACAAAAGATTTTTGTTGTTGTCGCCATCTTGAACTGATGTTGTCATCAATAGCGTTTCAGTAGCAGTATCATTATGTGTTTGGACAAATGATGTTTTTTTCACTCGTATTTGTTGGCTAGTGATGCTAACATTCAGTCGCATAGTGACCTAATTTGTTGCAAACATAACATTGAATTTTAGATTTATCATTACCTCGTCCATGACTATTGCATTCACCACCAATGCCTCGATTGCAATTTGATTGTCCATGACCTTAGTTTTGGTGATGATTTTAGCCTCTACCACATCCTCAACCATGACCGCTATAGTTAGATTGCCCTTTATTTTAATAATCGTTGGATTTGGAATTCATTGAAATTTTATCTGTATTTGAAGAGGTTTTAGTCTTCAGAGCTTCTTTTGTGGACTTCTCTACACTTTTTTTTTCATTCGTTGCTCATGGGCTTGTAATGAACCGGTCAACTCATCAATTGTCAACACACAGAGATCTTTAGATTATTCAATAGCAATGACGATGTGCTCAAACTTCATAGTAAGATATCGAAATATTTATTCAACTATGTTCACATCTCGATCTTTTCATCATAGCTCTTCATCTAATTAACCAAAACCTATATTCGATTAATATCAATTTTAATAGACTTTGCATTATTAATCTAAATCAGTTCGAATTGACTTCTCAAACTTTGTAGACATATTTTTTATGGCTTTTTTTGCGTCTTTGTAAGACTTTTTTAATATATCCCACGAATTTTTTGTTGTAAGTGCTCTCTATACCTTCTCAAAGGCAACATTATCAAGAGTTTGAAGGATAAAATATAATATTGTTTTATCTTTTTTTTTCTATTTTTGTGTATCGTCTCACATTGATTAATTAGTACATTATCACATGGATCAACAAACTCATTCTCTGCAATATCCAAATTTTTGATATTTAAATAAAGTCTTCATCTATTTGTTCCATTTATCATACTTTTTGCCATAAAAAGTAAGGAGTGAAGGTTGATTGAAACCACTGTTGAAAGCCATTGATTTTTTAACTAAATTGAAAGAAAGAAAGAAAAAAATCAAAATCAATGCTAGGAATTGGATTTACCAAAACAATTTAGCAAAAGTATGAGAGTTTAAACTCACGATACAACACACTTTTTTTTATGTAATGATTCAACAATCTAGGGAGTTGGTTTATAAATCAACTACGCTTCTTCCTTTCACCTTTTTTTTTACAAACTCACTTTCTCCTTTTTTGTGTTTTTTTTTTTCAATTCCTTCTTTTTGCAACACCGCCAGAGCCGACACTATGTTTAATTACTTGATCAACACCCACAATCAACCGCACGAGCTTTCTTCTTTCTTTGTCTTTTTTTCTTTATGGGACAACCCGTTGCTAGCTTTAGATATTGTATGCTACGATACACATGTAGATTACAAACCCGCTCTGATACCACTATTAAAAAATAATGCTCTCTATTTTATTTTTCATAAACTTGTATTTCTTAATTGATAATACAATAAATGTTATTGGGGTGTATTTATAGACACAACTTCTAACTAAGAAAAACTTCTAAACTTATTAAATAAACTCAGTTTGAGATAAACTCAAACTACCTATTTGAACTCTATCCAAACTCCTAATAGCAATCCCAAACTAATTTGATTCAAACCTCGATTTTATCACAACAAGCTAGAGGATTACATCGAACCATTACAAAATACACAATAAGTTAAAGCTTAGAGGGGAGAGCACTTAGACAATTCACTTTGAGTACAGGAAAATTTGGTGGGAGGAATTCTTCATATAGAAAGGATAGAATACTCAACAAAGAATGGATCTGAAATAAAACATTTTGTCCATGAGCATTGTAAAAAGGATAGAATGTAACGCTAAACGTTCTTCTCAAATAGCTCTAGTAAGATGGATCGAGGCCATTAAAAATGCACCTTCTACCAAAAAGAGGAGGAAAGGAGTATGTCCAAATGAATCCACTCCTTTGATGGTTATCATTATTCTTAGTGGGGGTCCATCCTCTATTCTATTATCTTTCCATTTTGGTTAGGATTGATCTGGATTTGTAGTTGGGCCTACCCGGTCAAGGTCAAGTAGATAGGGTAGCTAATGATCCAACCTTCCTAATAAAAATCTAGAAGAATAGGATCTGAGGGTGAAAGGGTAGGGGCAGTTTCGAGAATATCTCAAATGGCTCTAATGGAGAATAAAGTCAAGAATCCCCTTCATTGCCTCAGTTATGATGTTGACAATCCAAAAATGAAGGATAGATCACTGCTTGTCTAGACATTCACGAAGGACCTAAGCACGAACCCCAATCACATCGAAGAAAGGCTATGGGATCTGTCTAATCCCAACTCTCCGATCAGCCTTGCCTTTATAACGCAATGGGAAGGAGACCTTTTTTGATCCTCAAGATTCATCCATAGAAAACTAGAACCTCTCTTTAATGGGATGGTGCTAACTTTGTATAGGTGTCATATGGCTATCATCAACTCATGTCGTGAGATGTTTGATCAAGTTTTATAATGAGCAAAGCCCTTGTTTTGTGTTGTTGAGACAAGCGCCTAAAGAGAAAATCTTTGCAACTAAAGTGAGCTGACTCAAAATTCTTTAAAAATAGCTGATTTCCTAAGAGAAGACTCAAAACCCTAAGACCCATTAATGCATGAAAGTGAAAAGTCATCGACCCACTGGAATAAAAGTCAGTAGCATCAGGGCTAATAGCAGCAGCATTTAAACCACAAAAGCAATTTACTTGTACTTCATCATTGAGAAGCAAAAGAGGACTTCCATCTCCAAGCTTAACTCAAACAAACCTTGCTTTTTTTTGGGTGTGAAGCAATGTCAAACAAAATACCCAACAAGCGTTAGCTCTCCCTAAAAAGGACATGATCCAACTGCATCTTTCAATATGGTTACCTTGTTACAACTTCACTTCAATCACTAGCCCTAACTTTGGTATCCCCCTCATTGTTGCTAAGGTAATGACTTCGAGCATGGCCAGCTCTCATAGTGTGATGGGCGATGTGTATAAGGCTCATGAACAAATTATTATTTTTATTTATTATTTATCTTTATTACAAATGATTAATTCATTAAATACCATATGCCAAGGAGGGGAGCGGGTGGGGGTTAAACAACATATTTTTTTTGTTTTACTTCCTCAACTTTTTCTCAGCCAGGCTTGAGCTAAATAATGGAGCAACTATTGGTAGCATAACAAAAATAAGTTTTTTATAGTATAAAACTATAAATATGGATTCAGTATGACTTTAAACTCAAAAAAGCATTGAACATTTACCTCTTATTAATTCATCGTTGTTGAATTCAAAATAATTCGAAAAAAACAAAAATGAATCTTAAAGAGAGTCGAAAGGAGTTGTAAAGAGTTTGATATTGATCTGTTGTAACACCCACCGGAAATCCTACCGAGACTCTTACCCACGTCATAGGGCCCACGTCATAGGGCCCACGTCATGGCGTGTCGCTCACAAGGTACCCTCCCCTGCCCCCTGGGGTTTTCTTTCGCCTCCGCAGAGATTCAAATCTAAGACCTAGGGCTCAAGTACTTATTTCTTTCATCATCCGCTACCATTGAGCAATGGTAGTGGATGAGGAATGAACAAGGTACTTATGCCCCAGGTCCTTGGTTCGAATCTCCACGGAGGCGAAGGAAAACCCCAAAGGGAGGGGACAGTACCTTGTGAGTAATATGCCATGACGTGGGCCCTACGACGTGGGTAAGAGTCCCGGTAGGATTCCCGTTGGGTGTTACAATAAAAGGCGCCTTTTTATTGTAACACCCACCAAAAATCCTACTGGGACTCTTACCCACGTCATAGGGCCCACGTTATGACGTGTCACTCACAAGGTATTGTCCCCTGCCCCCTGGGGTTTTCTTTCGCCTCCGCGGAGATTCGAACCAAAAACCTAGGGCTCAAGTACTTATTTCTTTCATCATCCGCTACCATAGAGCTAGTTACCTTGTGAGTGACACACCATGATACGACGTGGGTAAGAGTCTCAGTAGGATTCTCGGTGGATGTTACAATAAAAAAAATTATGGGGTATTACATCTGCCCTCTCTTGTGCTTCACAAGTCGAGGCTCAAAACCTTTCATCATGTGTAGTCTATGAAGCTTGACTACAAGAACTGTAAACTAAATGAGTTAAGGACTCTATATGGGTCATAAAGCTGCTAGTTCAATGCTTACCACAGAACTACTGTACCCTTACCAATGCATGAGTAGATTAGTTGAGTGACTAGACTTAGACTCTCTTGCATATTAGTCATTTAACTAAAAAAGTAGGGTTGGTATTGTCCAAATTGGGTAAATCATGCATTTTAGGAAAAGTAACCACCAAATAGATAAGTTTGCAAAAATAAACCATCCTCAAATAAATTATTGTAACCTTTTTGGCTGTATTAAATGACAAAAATGTCGTTTATATTAGATAAAAACTTGGTGTGCACGTAGAAATAATGAAATTATCCTTCTGTTAAGATAAAAACCTTGCACAATTTCGATAAACATAATCATGATGATACATCGTCGAAATGCAACACCAAAACCCTCGAAACCTCTCATTCCTTACTGATATATTATCACAAATAACACCTTCGTTCTTCTTCCTTGCACGAACTTCTTCGTTACATGTTTTTCTTTGTTACAATTCTTTGTATTTTTCATCTCCTTCCCTTATTTGTAGGTTTGTCTATAGATTTTGGGCATATTATTGTTCTTTTTCTTCATTTTTTTCATCTTCTTTATTCTTGTTACAGTTGTACTTTTATTTCAAAAATGGGTTTAGGGTGTATGCATTGTAGTGGTTGATGGTAATGTTAGCGAAAAAAGGAAGAAGAAGAAGAAGAAGTTATAGAATTTAAGTGTGATATGTGATTTGGGTGATTTTTAGGCGGCACAACATTAGTGTCAATATATCTGCATTAATACTGTTGATAAATCAACAACTTTTTTGAACAACATATATAAGCAACCTATGTATACTTATTTGAAGTTGATATATTGATACTAATATATATATATATATATCAGTGTTGATATATCAATAATTTATTTAAAAATATATTTGTCTTTGCTTTCGAAAACTTTCTTTTGATACTAATGTAATACATATAATTTTAGTGTTGTAATATCCAAAATTTGTGTTAAAAAAATTATTGTTCAAATATACGGTTACTATTTTAAATATACGATTATTGTTCAAATATACGGTTACTGTTCAAATAGTCACTATTTTGTCGGCATACAAATTAAGGTTCGATGGTTACTGTAGTTAGAGTAACAGACACTGTAGCTACAATAATAATGTAACACCCCCAACTCCCGATCTCTATCACATATGTCATAGGTGACGTGGTTGTCTCGTAACTTGAGACGTCATTTCTTCTGAGTGCAGTCAGTCCTGCTTTCTATATGAGAACTGAGGACATTACTTTTTCTTTTCATCATTTATCTGTTAGTTTCATTAGATCATATCCCAAGGTATAGAGTATAAATACAACAGAAACACAATAATCTCAATATTTCAAAATAACTGAAAACATTGATTTATAATCAGAGTTACGAACAATTCTGTGGGCTCCATATCCATCTTTTGATAATACAAATACTATCGACTTCTGACATGATCAAATATAGTGTGTCACAAGCCTTACAATACATTTCATTTTCTACTATCTTCATACTATGAGACACACTGTTATTAATTTACATTGACCTGCTGGGGCGATGTCTTCAATAGTTACCTGAAAAAAATGATTGGGTGAACTCAAGAGCCAAGTGGATCATACACAGTACATCCATAACATTATTTAAACCAAACACTGAACATGCAAACACTTATCATCCATTAGGCGTTTCAAACATTTATTTATCAACAGTTGTCAATTAGACCGAAAGGGGTTAACATCTGTGTTCCAGATCTGGGGAGAGAGATCAATTCTGAAACTCAAACCCTTCTCTGGGATCATTTCTGAAACCCAGTTCATTCAAGTGTCTGTTGGACAACCAGTTCTAATTCTGCATGGAACACACACACGAAGGACATTCGTCCCCGCACCGATACGTGGTTAAAATCTTTATTTAATCTTATTTTTGTGAATAGAGCATAATAAAATAAATATTTCATCAATAATTAAACATTACATCAGCATGACATCATAAATCAATATTTTCATAAATGAAAACAATGACTGTCGATTTCTGTTGTAGAAGATCGTACAAGACGTAATTACAAAGCATACTCCCTCGGTCGTAAATAAATTAAAAATAAAGAAAAATCTTTCACA
Organism: Tinospora cordifolia; assembly: GCA_030144865.1. Classification (NCBI taxonomy): domain Eukaryota; kingdom Viridiplantae; phylum Streptophyta; class Magnoliopsida; order Ranunculales; family Menispermaceae; genus Tinospora; species Tinospora cordifolia. Next base: position 4,276 of record JAJIYU010012333.1, on the reverse strand, counting down.
AATCATTTAGTCAATAACCTTGCATATTTCTAGGCATTCCCACAATGCAAACATCACATATTTAGCATTAAAATTCAAATAATACTAGAGAGTAGAGTAATCACTTCCACCTCAGTAATATTTCTCTGAATCCTTGTAGTATTATATCAACTTGTTTTGAGTCTTTGACCAATAGTCTTCAGGATCTACGTTTCAAAAATATAATTTAATCGATGCCCATGAACAGTACCATATGAACAGTGTTGTATATATGAACAGTGCTAAATAGTAACAATGAATAATACCGTATATATGAACAGTAAACTATGTATACGTACTGAAATGAACAACGACATCTGTAATCTTAAATAAAGACTAGAGCAGAGTGATTATACCTGCTTCGATCAGAAAGACTCTCCAATTGCTTTAAAAGAGGCACCCAACAATAGATCTTCACTACTACTATGCAGAAACTGAGGTTTTCCCCTTCCTACTACTATATTTGTTGTCTAAAACAGCTAAAGAACAAGAGAAGATAAGAGAATAAACAAAGAAATTCTTTCTTTCTTGATGGTATGAATTTTCAAAATGAGGGAGGGGGGGGGGTTATATAGATTTTTCTGGCAAAAAAAGACGAAACCGCATAGTTACAAATAGTTTGTTATTGTAGCTACAGTAACCATCGAAAGTTATTTTGTCTGCCGACAAAATAGTGACCGTAATTGTGAACAGTAACCGTATATTTGAACAATACTATATTTTTGAACAGTAAATTTTAATTTTAAATTTTTTTAACTCAAATTTTGGGTATTACAACACTAAAATTGTAAGTGTTACAAACAAACTATTAACAACTGTGCAGTTTCGTCTTTTTTTGCCAGAAAAATCTATATAACCCCCCCCCCCCCCAATTCTAAAAATTCATTCTAACAAGAAAGAAAGAATTTCTTTGCTTACTCTCTTCTCTTCTCTTGTTCTTCAGCTGTTTTAGACAGCAAATATAGTAATAGGAAGGGAAAAACCTCAGTTTCTGCATAGCAGTAGTGAAGATCTACTGTTGGGTACCTCTTTTGAAGCAATTGGAGGGTTTTTTTATCAAAGCAGGTACAATCACTCTGCTATAGTCTCTATTTAAGATTGAAGATGTCGTTGTTTATTTTAGTACGCATACGTAGTCTACTATTCATATATACTGTACCGTTCACTGTTACTATTTAGCATTGTCCATATATATGGTACTGTTCATGGGCAATTATTAAATGACATTTTCAAAACGTAGATCCTGAAAGCTGTTGACCAAAGACTCGGAACAAGTTGAGATTCATAAAATTACTACTGAGGTGGAAGTGATTACTCTACTCTCTAGTATTATTTGAACTTTAATGTTGAATATGTGATGTTTGCATTGTTTGAATGCCTAGAAATATGCAACGTTATTGACTAAATGATTTGTGAGATTTTTCTTTATTTTTAATTTATATTATTTATGACCGAGAGAATATGCTCTGTAGTTGCGTCTTGTACGATCTTCTACATCAGAAATCGACAGTCATTGTTTTCATCTATGAAAATATTGATTTATGATGTCAAGCTGATGGAATGTTTAATTATTAATGAAATATTTATTTTATTATGATTTGTTCACAAAAATAAGATTAAATAAAGATTTCAATCACGTACCAGCGCGGGGACAAATGTCCTTTGTGTGTGTTCCATGCAGAATTAGAACTGGTTGTTAGGATTGACACCTGAATGAACTGGGTTTCAGAAATGATCCCAGAGAAAGGTTTGAGTTTCAGAATTGATCTCTCTCCCCAGATTTGGAACACAGATGTTAACCCCTTTCAGTCTAATTGACAACTGTTGATAAATAAATATTTGAAACGCCTAATGGATAATAAGTGTTTGCATGTTCAATGTTTGGTTTAAATAATGCTATGGATGTACTGTGTATGATCAACTAGGCTCTTGAGCTCACCCAATCATTTTTTTCAGGTAACTATTAAAGACATCGCCCCAGCAGATCAATGTAAATTAATAACAGTGTGCCTCACAATATGAAGATAGTAGAAAATGAACTGTATTGGAGGGATTGTGACCCATTATATTTGATCATGTCAGATGTCGATAGTATTTGTATTATCAAAAGATGGTTATGGAGCCCACAGAATTGTTTATAACTCTGATCGTAAATCAATGTTTTCGGTTATTTTGAAATATTGAGATTATTGTGTTTCTGTCGTATTTATACTTTATACCTTGGGATATGATCTGATGAAACTAACAGATGTGATAAATGATGAAAAGAAAAGTAATATCCTCAGTTCTCAGATAGAAAGCAGGATTGAGTGCATTCGGAAGAAATGATGTCTCAAGCTACGAGACAACCACGTCACCTATGACGTATGTGAGAAAGATCGGGAGCTGGGGGTGTTACAACTAAAAATTTGTCATTTCATGTGAAAATATTTGAAGCCATTATCTTAAAAATGACACTATAGAATATATGTTTTATACTTTTAAATCAAAATGTTTCGACAAATAATTCATAGTTGAAGATGTAGAAATTTGATTCCTTAAAATTACTCATTCTATTTAAATTTCCAATATAATAAAACATTATTAGAATACGGTGGGCTTCATACAAAAACAAAACAAAAATTGACTCTATTCAATGAGAGCATGCATTTCTACGTAAGTTTTGAGTTAGCCCTTTTTGTTAGGATGTTCTTTGTACGTTCCTCCAAAATAAAGTAAGAAACCACACTCCATGTGAGATATAAAAATTGACAAACCAAACTGAGAAAAAGACATAGTCAAAGGGTTGAACCCCAAACCTAGTTAAGGGACACTTACATTTGAAAGGAAAATGGGATGAGCACTATATATATATTGTTCAACTATATGTAAAAAAATGTTGATACATTGACAAATTGGTGCCCATATATTAGCAACATAACATAACTTGTAGGAGAGTTATGAATATATAGATACTAATATTGTCAAAATATCTGCAAAATAAAAAAAACACTTAAAATACTCGTGTGAAATGTTGTTGATATATCGACATTGATGATGTTGATATATCAGTTATATCGAATGATATATTAACAAAGCATTTAAAACACAAAATTCAAGTTATAATGTCTTTAGTTTTTATTACTCATATGAGCATAAATAATTAGATATGGTGGAAAATTGGAAGATATAAATCTTCATCATCTTCACTTTACTTTGATTTATGTCTTACCAAATGAAAATGAAAAGATGCTCTGAAAAGAAGAAGTTGTGTAATACACAAAAAAGAATGAAGATTTGAAGAACAATGCATTGACAATGACAAAGATCAGCAATGATGTTAAATGATGAAGTTTTAAAGTTGATGTTCAAACATTCTCAGAGAAAAATAGTGTTGAGAGTTAAATGTTGGTGGTTGTATATAGAATAAGTCATTTTTGCCATTTTACACAGATAAAAAGGATACAATTATTCATTTAAAGAGGACAAGCTATTTTTGCAAACTTAGGGTTTTTACGAGACTATTTTGGTGAATTTTATGTTCGGGATATAAGCCTATTTTGGAATGTTTTACATTTTTCTTGGGGGGCCATATATATATTTATAATATTTATTATTTATTTTTGTGTGGGCAAGGTGCAATGTTCGCATCCTTTGGCCAAATCTAGTATGTGTTCAAGTCTTACAAGAAAGAATTTTACCTACCTGACTAAATCAAACTCAAATTGATCTGTTGATTAAAATGTTTAGGTTTGGCTGGTTTAAAAATTTGAACCTATAAAGAATCAAACATTTCTTTTTTCATTTTTTTGTAGGTATACTCTCCTTTAAAGTTGAAAGTCATTTTCTTTTATAACATTAATAGATTTATATTTTTAATAAATGGTTATATTAAATTAATTGTTACAATTGCATAGATGTATTTTTTTTAATGTAATTATAACATTCACAATTATTAAATAAATAAGCAAATATCTTATGATGCTTAAGACTTATTAATTATTAACAATCTTGAGTATTACATTATATCAGTAATTAATTTTTTTTAACAAAAAGTAACGTTAAATTAATTGTTGTACTCAAATAAATATTTACAACTAGTAAATGAAAGTAGCATGCCTTCAAAATACATCATACTTAACCATAAAATAATTATAAATATTATAGTTGTATAAGACTGTACTTGGATAAGACTAATGTATAATTTTAAAAATGAACCTAGTTATTTATAGATAATACATTATAAATATTCTTAAAAATTAAACTAACTTAGTTTAAA
>JAJIYU010012332.1:0-14647 GCA_030144865.1 Tinospora cordifolia | reverse complement strand
AATTATGCGTATAATAGAAAAAAAAATTAAAACGAATAAGAAGCGATATTATTAACATATGTAAACTTATAACAAGGGTTAAAGAAATCAATGAGCATGATATATATATATCAATTTATAAACTTATAATAAGGTTTAAATACATAATATATATAAACTTATAATGAAAAAAAAAAGAAAATTTTGGCCAAACCAGAAAAGTTTGGTTTGGCGGGGAGCTTGCTGAAGAAGAGAGCCGAATGGAGTTTCGAGTTATCTAGATGACAGAAGATTGGAGAAGAAGGCAGAGGAAATTGCTGCTGTTGGTTATAGCTGTTGCCGAACGGAAAAGAAGAAGAAGATGAAACACATAAGACTGGCCACCGGGGTTGTGTGGTGCGTCGAACAGAGAAGTGAAGTAGAAGCAGAGCACGATTGCTCTGTTGATGGTGCTGGGATGATATGACGAAACGAAGTGAAAGAAGAAGGAGAACTCTAGCTACTGTTGTTGGTTGGCACGACGAGCAGAAGAAGAAGACCGAAAGAAGAAGAAGAACCAAGAAGAAAGGGAAACAGGGCAAATGATGCTATGTCGATGTCATGGCTGTTGTTATTGTTACCATTGCTACTGCTATCACCGAACGAAGAAGAAATGATGATAGAATGGGATGGAACCGGCTGTTGCCGGTTTGGCATAAAGAAACGAAATGAAGGAAGAAGATGAGAAATATGGTGGTGTAGTGATGGTCGTTGCTGCTGTTACCTGAGCGGTTGTTGTTTCTGCTGCAGAATGAAGAAGCTGCTGGTGATGGTGGATAAGACGAACAGAGGGAAGAAGGAAAAATGGAGCAATGATGCTCTGTTGCTGCTGCTATTGCAGCGCAATGTTACAAAAACAGAGGAATGGCAGGAAATTGGTAGCTGTTGAAACTGGAGCGCAAATGAAGAAGCTGCAGGCTGCAGACGGTGAAGAAGAACATAGAACAGAAGCTGGTGCATTGAGTCCTTGAAGACTAGAGCATGACGGGAGTCAAGTAACTGAAGGTGATTGTTGGAATTTCTAGTTTGGGACAAACAACAAGATGATCTGGTTGCTATCCGGGAGATATATGTAGTTATGCTGCAGTCCGGGCATGAGGAAGAAATTTGAGCAGCTGTGAACCGTGAACAGCAGAGGAGTCCGTTTGAGATAACAAGAAGAGGAAGAAGTTTGAAAGTTCCGAGGTGGATTCTCAATTGTGGGTGTTGCAGCATGCATCACAGAAAAAAGGAAGAACCACTCCTCTGGTTTGGCCGAATGTGGAAAAATAGAGCAGCTGGTGTGTTGATAAGATTGAAGAGTGATTTTGAGTTGCTGGTTATGATAATGGAACGAAAAACCAAGGATTTGGGGAGTAAACTCTGGTTTTAAATTTGAAAATCTGAGAGCGTTCATGCTTGAGTGAGCACGACCAAACAAGAAATTAGATTGTGTGTGTGTGAATTGATTTGGGTTGCGTTTTGGGCGAATGCCATGAAGAACATAAATTCATAGCTGCTGGTTACCATGAAGAAGAAATCCGTGTTTTGGCTTTGTTGTCGTGTGAATTGGGTCGTTAATTTTGGGGGTTGCCTATGTTTATGTGTGCTGGGTTTGGGAGCTCAAAACCATGAAGAACGAAGAGAAGAAAGGTTGCTAGACATTGATGTTGCTAGTTGTGAGGTACTATTAGTCTTGGAAAAAAAAGAGAAGGAATCCAATTTTGGTCTATGCTTGAATCTGTGATGAGTAGCAAGAATGAAGAATAGAGAAAGAGGAAAAAGTTTGGTTTCAATTTTGGGGGCAAAGAGGAATCGTGGTTGCTGTGAAGAACAAAAATGACAAAAATCAAATTTGGGGCTTTTGATTCAAAATTAAATTTCGTGATGATTTTGGGCATAAATTCATAGCGATGTGGTGGTTTGAGAAATGAAGAACGTGACGAACATTTATTTTGGTGTCAAATGTAGTTTGAAGATGATGAATGAACAACAGGAGTTGGTCGTTGGCGTCGCTTGCTTGAAGAAGATGACGCAAGGTACGAATTGCAAACTTTTAATCTTAGATAGTATAGAAATTTATTTTGGTTAATCGAAAATGTAAATGGAAAATAACAAAAATATTTTATTCATTTAGAATTGGGGGAATGGTTCTCCAACATATCAATAATTTGATTTATTATTAGAAGTTTAAAATTCTTAAATTTAAAGTAGTTGAAAACATGAAAAATAAACTTCTTGAATTAGAAATCTTTATAAGAAAATACTAAAATCTTATATTTCGAAACTAAACTTGGAACATCTAGAAGTCTTATTTTGTTCGTAATTAAATTGATCATGATGTTAATAAGTTATTTAAATTACAACGATTGAGTTATTAGAACTCTGATTACATGATAAAAGCTTACGAGTAAATTATAAAAGTTGAAATTTCAAATTAAGAAAATTTAGAAGACTTAGAAACTATTTTAATTAGAATATATAAAATTTTAGAATAACCCTAAATTAGTTGGGAGTGATGTTCGAACTCCATAATTATCTTAGAAATTATTTAAATTTAAGAATAATCTTATTAAGTATTAAATTTCAGATTCTCGCATTCAAAGTGTCGAGTATCTCGAAGGAAAGCAAGGAGCCATGAAGATCGGCAAAATCAGGTGGGCGTGACTTCCTTGCTAATACGTCTTATATGGATTTAAGATTTAAAGCATTTGGTTGGATAGTTCTAAGTTATTAGAATCTTATTAGGAAATTGATTGAAATTGTTTGACTTGTATGAATGACGTATGATGTATGATGAATTTCTTAATCCATGCGAAATTAGTTTATGACATGATCTTGCATTTGGATTTATTCAAATATGGCATGCATGACTAGGAACATATGCGCCTAGATCTTATTGTTCACTCATGCATCTTATCATGTTCACCTACATGAATAGTTTGAATTATTTTCCTAGTGAATGGTGTGATGCTTGATGTGATCGAGACTGTTTGTAAAACTAAAATAAGACGATGGTTATTAAGAATCCAAGTGCCGGTGCGATTGACGAGCCCAAGACAGATCGAGGTGACATCTCCTATATGTCACTGCTTGAGATTGTCGAGCTATAAGGAGGATTGTAGGTATTCCTACCCAGAGCTGTATGCGACAGTTCAAAGTCTTTGGGAGATGGTACGATGCCTAGGTAAGTACACTCCCTTGGATTGTAACTCTGACGGGTAACCGGCCTTAGGCGTTACCTAAGATTTATGTTGATTCAGATCACAAGGAATACCGAGAGGCATCTCAACCCTCTTCCGGTCTTAGATCCCGACTAAAATAAATGAATGTTTGAACGCCTAATGTTTGAAAGTATTTGTAATGTTTTGGATTGGGTCTGTATAATGCATGTGATGTATAGGATCGATCCACTGAGCTTTCGAGCTCATTTCCATTTTTTTCTTTCAAGTACATCTGAACATAGAGCAAAATAAATTACGTCAGAAGACTCGCACTTTGATTGGCACCTCATAGGGAGGTAGTCTGGGATAGGTGACTTGGAGGTCATGTTTTATGTATTTTCCTGGATTGTTTTAATGTATTTACATTGGTTTTAACTTTGGTTTTTTATTTTTAAATGGCTTTCCTTGTTTAACAATTTTGGTTTGAACGAGTAGTTTAAAGTATTTTTCGCTGCATTATTTATAACTTATATTAAGGAACTCGGTGAATGTCTCAAGAAATTATTTTAATTCTTTTGTTTTGTATGAGAAATTATTCAGAGATTGACTTGAGAACAAATTGTTATAAACTTGATTTTGAAGAAAAGGATTTTGACCGAAGAAAAATTTAAGTAGCATTTCGATTTTCAACGGGCGATGATCCACACGTGAAGCAACACGTGAATGGAGGTCTGGCCGAAAATTGGGGTGTTACAGATGAAGCTACTCATGATCGCCTCCTTAAGAGGTTTTTCGATTTGAGACCCAAACAGTTCCATGGGAGTTTGAGTTTAGATGTGGTAGGGAACTGACTTTTCAATATTGAGAAGAACATAGAGAATTGAAGTTGTTCGAGGAGAACCGGGTACTTTTGCTACGCATATGCTTGCAGATGATGCCGCCATCTAGTAGAAGGCCACTCGAATAATAGAGGGGCAGATTACTTCATAGGTTTGTTTCTAGGAATTATTCTTGAGTGCTTATGCTCGTGAGACAGTGAGGGAGCATAAGAAGGTGGAGTTTTTGACCTTGAGACAGGTGAACATGTCGATGATGGAGTATTCCCATAGATTTATTCGACTGGAGGCTTATGCGCCCAAGTTAGTGGGTAACCTAAGGGAAAGAGTAGGATTTTTTCGTCGACGGCTGAGGGCCAATATCAACAGGTGCTACTATTTGAGACAAATGGTAGAGATGAGCACCTGATGGTCCAGATAGTATAGGGTGCCACCGTATAGACACAATCGTAGTTATAGCCCCAGTCATTGACTCAAGGTGGTTATCATGGTGGACTTAGAGTAGGTAGATACCCAAGAAAAATGAAATATTCAGGGAGACAGTCTATAGGGGAGCAAAATTAGCCATCTCCTGTAGTCGCGATTGCCATCACCCCAGTCCAGATATATCTGCCAATGGGACAACCACCGACCCAGTATGGGGCATGAGGTAGAGGTCAAGGCAGAGGCCGAGATTCAGGCCATAGAAGCTATAGTTAGGGTCAGGTTTATCAAGCTGAGCAGGGGTGTCAGATTATATATTTTTAGTGTGGTTAGCCAGGCCACAATGCTATGATTGCCCTATGCTTGTTTCGGCTCCCTGTGTACCCAACACCACCATCACTCGAGGTAGAGTACAGGCAATCAACAACCTGACCCAGAGGCTACTACGACTTTGGTAGAAGGTACTATTTTTATTTTAGATTCTACCTTATATGTGTTGGTTGATGCTAGCTCTACCCTATCATTTATCTCTGGATAGGCCATAGATAGATTGGGACTTAGACCTCTTAGGCCATCTACCTGGCTCATGATGAGTACTGCAGCTAGATAACGCATTTACCCTAATCTGATTTGTGAGGGTTGCATGTTGAGGTTGGGGGATTTCGAGACCATTATCGACCTTCAAGTATTAGAGTTCTTAGAGTTTGATACTATACTCGGCATGGATTGGCTAGTCGCGTACCATGCACATGTTGACTATTTCGCTAAGAGGGTGGTGTTTCAAATACCAAGACAACTTGTATTATTTTTTAGCGTAGTGCTTCTAATAAGTTGAGAGCCAAGGTAGAATGGTGACTTAAAATGAAATTGATGCCCTAGCCGGACTAACCACCTTAGATGAGGGACCTTCACGGGTGTGTATTGATGAAATTCCTATTGTCAGAGATTTTTGATGTGTTTCCTGAGGATTTACCTGGCTTGCCTCCCAAGTGAGAAATCAATTTCATTACTTAGCTTATTTTAGGGACACAACCCATTTCGATCCCTCCTTATCGAATGAAGCCTAAGGAATTACAGGAGTTGAAGGTCCAATTAGAAGAATTGTTGAGTAAGGGTTTTATTACCCCTAGTGTGTAGCCTTGGGGTTCTCCGGTGTTGTTTGTGAGGAAGAAAGAAGGGAGCCTCCGTTTGTGTATCAACTATCGACAGTTGAACAAGGTGACAATAAATAACAAGTACCCTCTCCGTCTGTGTATCAACTATTGATGACTTGTTTGACTCTCTTAAAGGTGTCATCATGTTTTGAAAGAGAGATCTAAGATTTGGATACCATCAGTTGAGGGTCAAGAAAGAAGATGTATCAAAGTCAACTTTTCGAACTCATTATGGCCACTATAAGTTCCTAGTCATGCCGTTTGGTGTGAAAAATGCCCCTGTAATATTCATGGACCTGAAGTAGAGAGTGTTTTGTCCCTATCTTGATTCATTTGTCATTATGTTTATTGTCCCTATCTTGATTCATTTGTCATTATGTTTATTGATGACATTGTTATTTACAAAGACTAGTGAGGAACATGTTGTGCATTTGAAGATCGCACTAGAAATTCTTTGAGATCATCGCTTGTATGCTAAGTTTAGCAAGTGCGAGTTTTGGTTGATAGAGGTTCAATTTTTTGGCCATGTGGTAGGAGTCGATAGTATTTTTGTAGATCCGGCTAAGGTTAAGACTATTATTAGTTGGTCGAGACCTAGCATAGTGATGGAGATCCATAGCTTCTTGGGTTTGACATGCTATTATCGTAGATTGGTGTAGAATTTCTCGAGGATTGCTGCACCAATGATGAAACTTACCTAGAAGGGTGTGCTCTTCGTATGGATGAATAAGTGTGAGGAGGCCTTTCTGAAGCTGAAGCATCATTTGACATCTACGCCAGTACTTATGCTACTTGAACTAGGCCGTGAGCTGGTGATTTATACAAATGCATGTGGGACAGGCCTTGGGTGTGTGCTGATGCAAGGTGACCGAGTAATTTCTTATGCCTCATGATAGTTGAAGGTATATGAGAAAAATTACCCCATTCATCATTTAGAACTGGTAACAGTAGTGTTTGCGTTCAAGATTTGGCGACGCTATCTGTATGGTAAGCGTTTTATACTTTATTCTAATCATAATAACCTAAAGTATTTGTTTTCTCAGAGAGATTTAAACATGAAGCAGAGGAGATGGATGTAACTACTTAAGGATTATGACTTTACCATTAAGTATCATCCCGGAAGAGCCAACCTAGTGGCTGATGCGCTGAGCATAGTACGGGTTGAGACTACTTATGTGGCTAGACATATGTCTCGAGAGTGGAGGACGATTAATTATGTGACAGTGATGAATATCCACTAGACTTTGATTGAGACTAGAGTCAGTGCATAGATGAGAGTCCAGTTGGTGCTGCTGCTGAGATCATAGAGGTGCAGCTTCATGACGTTGATTATGTGATGTACTGGGAGTGAGTAGATAACACTTCTCGTGTGGATTGGTTGATTAACAGTGATTGTGCACTAAGGTTTAGGGGATAATTGTGGGTGCTAGATGACCCTCGCCTGAGACAGGGAGTACTAGCAAAGCTGTACTGCTAGAGGTATATCGTTCATCCAGGCACCAATACGATGTATCAGGTTGCTCAACGTACTTATTGGTAGCCGGGAATGAAATGAGATATTGTGGCCTTCATGCAAAGATGTGACATGTGCCAGCAAGTTAAGGCTGAGCACTAGAGACCCAGTGGTTTACTACAACCATCGCTATTCCTGAGTGGAAATGGTATCACATTACCATGGACCTTGTGATGAGGTTACCCTGAACTTAACAGAGACATGATACTATTTGGGTCATTGTGGTTAGACTCACTAAATTTGCTCATTTCCTCTTGATTCATACTAGATATACGTTGAGAGGCTAAATCGATTGTATATCCACAAGATCGTGAGATTATATGAGGTCCTAGTGCCTAGTGTGTCTGATAGAGATGCTCGGTTTACATTCCAATTTTGGTAGAGCTTGCAAAGTCAGTTGGGGACTAGAATAAACTTGAGCACAGCTTTCCATCCACCGAATGATGGTCAGTCTGAGAGAGTGATCTAGATTTTGGAGGATATGCTCCGTGCATATGTTCTTGATTTTGGTGGTAGTTGGGAGGATCATTTAGCATTGTGTGAGTTTGCGTATAATAATAGCTACTAGGCGAGTATCAGCATGGCACCGTTTGAGGTATTATATGGTCAACCTTGACGATCGCCAGCTTGTTGGGCTGAGGTTGGTGACATAATAGTTTTTGGCCCTAATGTTATATAGGAACAAATGGAAAAATTTAGCAGATCTGTAAGAACATAAAGGCAACTCATGATTGACATAAGAGTTATGCAGATAACCAGAAGAAGGTCCTTGAGTTTGATATGGTGATCATGTACTCCTTTGGATTTCTCCTAGTAAGGGGCAAACTCGGTTTGACATTTCAGGGAACTCGCTTCAAGATGTAATTGAACTTTTGAGATTTTTGTGAGAATAAGTCCTCTTACATACTAATTGGCATTACCCCCTCAGTTAGTGGAAGTACACAATGTGTTTCATGTGTCAATGTTGAGGAAGTACTACCCCGATCCCTCGTTCGGGATTGATTGGAGATAGGTTGATTTGCGAGATGATTGTACATATGATGAGACTCTGGTAGCTATCATTGATCGAGTCATGAAGAAACTGCACAATAAGGATATACCAATGGCATGTGTACATTGACAGTTTCATGGTGCCGAACAAGACACATGGAAAGTTACTTTCCTAAAGTTACGAGTGTTGCTTCGTGATGTCTTGTTATTCTAGTAAATTTTGAAGACGAAATTTGTTCTAAGGAGGGGAGACTATTAATGACATGTATTTTTGAATATTTAGTCGACAAGTTCGACATGTATTTTCATATTTGAATTAATGAATTATAAATGAAAATATGTTATTTTTGCGGGAATTATATAAATTAATTTGTGTATTAAATAGAAAAATAAAATAAAATAAATGATGATAATAATTATATAGTGGGAGCTAAGTTAAAAAAATGAAATGAATTAATGCAATATATTAATTCTTGCATATATATTAATCCTTATATATATAAGGATGGCTTGGTTGGATAATGGTAAAAAAGAAGAAGGAACTATTAGAGGATAATCATGATGAGGTGTACGATAAATAGAGATTTATATAAAAAAATCATAATAATAAAGAGGATAATTATATGACTTGATTATTAATGCATGGGACCCACTATACTTAATGCATATATAGAAGAAGAAGATCCAATTACTCCAATGAAGGAAGAGTGATGATGCCTGGATAAAAAATCAGCCAAGACATTAGTTTTCCCAGAAATATGCTTAACTGTAAAATTAAACTGAGAGAACCAATTGGCCCAATGAAGGAGTTGAGGATTTGGGATAGTTCTCTGTTTGAAATATAACATTTTAGGAAAACTAGACATATCCATTTCGATAAGAAAGGAATGTCCAACCAAGTGAAATTGGAATTTTTCTATTCCTCTTTTGATTGCTAAGATCTCTTTGAAAGTGGAGTGATAGTGCAACTCAGATGGTTTAAAGATGCCACTTTTATATCCACAGATAGAACGAGTGTTATCTGGGGATTCTTCTAGAAGGACTGCACCCCAGTAATCATCACTAGCATCAGTTTGAAGAATTCGACGACCACTGCCAAGTATCTGCAACGGTGGTAGCGTCTGGGCTTTGGTCTTGAGAGTTTGGACTGCTTTAGTCTGTTCTTCTATCCATGGTGGAGGAGACTTTTTCATGAGCATAGAAAGCTTACTTGTATATTGAGAAAGATCTTTGATGAAAAGGCCCATATAGTTGACAAGCCCTAAGAATTGCTGGATGGTTACCTTATATGGTAGAACATCTGGGAAGTCCAGGAGCTTGTGAGAGATATGGGGCTGCAAAGTAAGCCGTCCTGCTGAGATTTCCATTCCAAGGAAATCAATAGAGGCCTGAAATAATTGCATCTTTTTTTTTCTGATAGCATGAGGCCAACAGAAATACAAATTTCTTTGAATTTCTGCACAAGATCAATATGTGATGATATGTATTTGGAAAAAAGAAGTATATCATCTATATATATCAATGCCTGGTGCTGTATTTCTAAGAAGATTTTGGTCATGGCTCGTTGGAAGATAGAAGGAGCAGTTTTCAGTCCAAACGACATGATTGTCCATTGATAATGGTGTCCTGGAATCACGAAAGCAGTCTTTGGCCTATCATTTGGATCGGTCCCAAGCTGCCAAAATCCTGATTTGCAATCAAACTTTGAAAATACCTTGGCATCGGCGAGGTGCTGAAATAGGATTTCTAGTCGAGGTAGTGGGAACTTATCATCTTTGAGAAAGATGTTAAGAGCGCTTGTTGACATAAAAAGCTTCACATGCCCAAGTAGATGTGGTTGGCTCAATCAATCCTTCTTCTTTTAATTGATTAAGTTCTTGGATAGCTAGAGTGAGCTGAGAAGGGGGCATGCCTGGATGAGATGCCTTGGTAGGATTTATATCTTCATTAAGCTTAAAAGGAAGCTTAATAAAATAATCCTTGTTTGTCCATAGTGGGTGATTGCATTTGGAGAGGAAAGCTGTGTGGCTTTCTGCACAACATTTCTGTACCAATGAAGTCTTCAAGTCTTGAATCTTTGGAGAATATTCTGCAAATTGAGTTCCTTCAGAAATTGTAGAAATCCATGGAACAAAAGCAGAATCTGTCTTGAGTCCTCGTGGAGTCCAAGTGAGATGCTTGATCTTCTGTAAGATGTCATAACCAATGATGAATGGTTTAGACAATCCCGGAGCGCCAAGGATTCGATGTTTGAATGTCAGCAAAGGGTGAAGTTTGATCTTCACAGGCTTGCTGATAAGAGTGACTACCAATGGATTTGATCCAGCAGTATTAAATGTTTGACGGTGGGTTTCCACCACTCAGTAGGCAACAAAGAGGGATCCATGAGTGTTGCTGCAGCACCTGTATCAAGCAAAACAATTAGTGTGATAGGATGGTGGTATGGAGAGAGATAAACCTGTACTTTGGCATGAGGCAGGTTGGAGATGCCATTGACTAATGGGGAGGAAAAATGCAAAACAAAAGCTTCAGTTTTTGAGATAGCCATGAGAGCTTTAGTAGATAATTCATCTTGGAATTCAAACAAAGATTCAATATCAAAGGCTTTCGTGTCTGCCAATGCTGTAATCTTTTCAAGAAGGGCTGCATGATTTTTTGTCTTCTTTGGGCAGTTTTTAGCGTAATGACCCTTTTTCTTGCAAATAAAACAGCGGGAGTCAGCCGTTTTACCTCGGAAAGGTTTCCGTCGAAAAAACTTCCATTTCTTGCGAGATGGTGACTTCTTTCAGTCTTTATGACGAGATCGTCTAGGAACCTTGGAGGAATGTGGGAAGGCAAACTTTTGTTTGCAGGAGCAAGGTTCATAAGCATGACATTTAGGAATGGTCTTCCGACAAGCACTACTGAAGGCTTTGCTCAGGTGGTGAGCACGTTGGACAATTTCAAACTGGGCACAAAGCCTCCGGTGTCCGTTTTTGATGTACGAAAATAATTGTCCTAGAGTGCTGTCTTGAATGGTCTTCTTATGTGTAGCCATGTATTCCTGTGCTCGTTTGACAATAGGGTTCTGGAAGGAGAGGAGAAAAACTGTCTTAAGATTAACATCATCAACTCCTTTAATCAGATAGAACCATTTGGACATCTGCTCATAATGTCGCTGCATAGTCTTGAGACGAAAGGAGCAACATTTTGTAGCAAAAAAACCGTTCTCTTGATTGCTCAACGTGATGGTCCCATGGTCCCACAAAGGCTTCAAAGATTGATGAGAGAAAATTAGTAACAGATTGCTGTAGCAATACAGTCTACTT
Organism: Tinospora cordifolia; assembly: GCA_030144865.1. Lineage (NCBI taxonomy): Eukaryota > Viridiplantae > Streptophyta > Magnoliopsida > Ranunculales > Menispermaceae > Tinospora > Tinospora cordifolia. The sequence continues at coordinate 3,262 of JAJIYU010012332.1, read as the reverse complement.
ATATGGCTGTTGAACATTCCACCAATCTCGGAGACTACCAGAAAGTTGGGTGAGGAGCTTCTCAATGATAATTGGATCAGTTGCTCCATGTTTAATAGACTCGGCATGACACCATGAGAGCATATCATTAAAAGAATATGGCCAGTCCTCATAGGGGAGAGAATCAAGGTTAAAGGTATTGAAAGCACTGGATTTGGAGGGTTTGTTCTTAGGAGGAGGAAAATCAGATTCCATATCATTTGCTTCATCAGGTGGGTGTTCATGGAATGGTGCTGGGCCATGAGAAGGTTCAGTGGGTTCGCTTTGGGTTGTGAAGTTTCTCGTGGTCTAGAGTCGGCAGCAAGGATATCAAGGGAAGAATTAGATTCGTCCGAAGAAGAGTCGGCAAGTGTAGAGGTAGAAGAAGTAGAACCTGTAGAAGAAGGTTCATTAGGAATTTGATCAGCTAGAGCTACCGTGGGTTGGTCATAACGACGGGCCATATACTCAAGAAAAGAACTCAAGGGATTTTCTGAGATGTCAGGAAGTGGCTGGGATTTAGAAGAAGCATGGATCTCAGGTTCAAAAGAAGAAATTGTCATCACAATTTTTTCTTTTCCTTTATCTCTCCATTTATGGGAGGATGGAGACGTAAAACGAGGTGAAGGATTGGGAAAGGATCAGGGGGAGACGGTGGTTCAAAAGGTGGTTGCTGAAAAGGGGATTTAAAGGTCAATCCATTTCGTGGTCGAGAGGGTTGAGTTGGAGGCCTCTTACTATGAAGTTGGTAGTTTGGAGGAAAAAGGGATGGCATGGTGAAAGAGGGTGGTTTAAAAGCTGTAGGGATAATGTGAGGAGTGAAAAAAAGGATTTGCTAGAGGATCAGGAGGTGAATTTGTCAGCTCACGAAGTTGGTTTTTGAGAGACTCATGTTCCCGTTCAAGGGGGCCAAGTACAGCTTCAATTTGTGAATAATGGGTGATAGAGTTGGCGAGATCTAGAAGCTGGTTATGGACTTGGTCAATGCGAGCTTTGAGAGAGGCAATGAGCTGATCATGAGCAGTTTGTTGGGTTAGGGTTTGCTGCTGTTTATGAAGAATGGACTGAAGAAGGTCATTCTGGTATAGGGCATTGTTGGACTGCCAATTTAGCACTGCATCAGAATTTGCAAGAGTTTGAAAAGCTAGTCCTTCAGGTGTCATGATTTTAGAGGGCTTAATCTGGTACTGGAGAGGACAGCCAGTAAGTGGGTCAGTAGACCGTTCTATGCCAGAACGTGGAGGAGAAGCACTAAACTGTTCAGTGAGAACAAAACAACTTTCTTCAGGGGCAGTTTCATCATCATCAAGGTAATAGTCTTCCTCATCGTCGGTCGTTCTGCTGACTTGATCATCAAAATCATCATTAGTAGAATAATCAGAAAGTAAGACATAGTATTGATACCTTCTTGATGAGGATTCAATAAAACCAACTGTCGGGTCACCAGATTCGTATCTAGCGGCCAAGAGCTGTTGAGAGGTCTTGCGACGCGGCTTCTCAATATCATACTTAACTTCAAATGCATCTTCTTCGCAATCAGAACAATTGCATGTATCACACTAGTGATGTGCGACAGCAGGGGGTTCTGTGATATCAACAAAATGAATGCCTGCAGAAGATGGTCGGGACTGCACCAAAGGAGGTGTTGGAAAAGTAGTTTCGACAAGTCCGTCTTAACGTCTACTATGAATAGCCTGGGTGGACTGGCGGACTTCATTTGCCTGGAACCGAGCCTCATAACTTGTAAGCCAGCTTTGTGGAAACAACTACTGGAGCTGCTAGGAGGAATCGTTCTCGGAAGGAAGGTGTGTGAGACAGCACCTTAAGAACTGATGTCAAGCATTAGGCCATCAAGAGAAGAACCTTTGTAAGGATAAGCAACCTGGTAATGGATGGTTGCAGCCAAAGTAGTTTGGATCTGTGGGGCGCCAGTTAACTGAACTTGGAGGGTAAGGGTGGTGAAAGCATGTAGGTCTTTCAAAGACACATTGAAATTTGGATAGAAAGTAACAAACATAGTGCTAGAATTGAGAGTGGTTTGAATAGTACCAATCACCGCATTAGACTAGCAAATCATGCAGGAATCAAGAAGAGCTATTCGGGAAATAGCTTCTGTAGCTTTTCTTCCATGGAAAGTGATGGACATCTTTACTGCACCATAGTGCAGATGAATGTAGCCATCTTTTCGCCATTGGGGCAAAAGAGAGGTAGGTAAGGCAACTGGGAAGAAATGTTCGGCTTGATCGGCAGGGATCTGATGTTTATTGAAATTTGAGATTTGGACATACTCTTTGACTGGACTTTGAGGTGTGTGTCTGCTGAACAATTTTTTGACTTTCTTATGAAAAGAAGTAGAAGGAAGTGTATAAACATTCTGAGGTAGGATGGGAACAAGTTTTGTGAGTGGGATCGTTCCACTAGAATCAGGCAAATATTCAACTTCATATAACCCATCAATCTTGGCAGAGGTACAAGAGGCTTCAAGGGAAGAGGTGTTAAGAACTGAAGAAGCTTCCGTTCTTTATACCAAGTTTTACCAAGCAATAGTTTTCGTCTAATAGTGAGAGATGCCTTCAAACGCCTTCCTCGGCTAACACGACTGGTTCACAATGACTAAACAACTTTGCCTGGTGGGGTGGATAAAAATGGAAACTAGGAAACAGTAATATTGGTTTTCAGACAGGACTTACTTAAAAAGATTAATTATCGTCAAGCTTACTGGTCCGAGTATCGTGGGGATAATGGGCCACTAGGGGAGCAGCTAGGTGATGAGGTAAAAAATGAAGTAGAAGATGCTGGGGAAACAGTAAGAATTTGTTGACACCGGATATCCCAGAGGTAAAAGTGTTCTACATCGGAGATGTCACAGAAAGATTGTGTACAGTAAACAAATGTCCAGAAACACAGACTACAGGGACAAGAATCGTCGTGTCCGAGTGCACTAAACATAACGTATGACTCAGATACCAATAGAGGGTTTAAGATTCAGAGTCTGAAGCGGAATCATCATAGATGAGGATCATGCAAAAACATCGACAGAATATTATTATTATGATGAACACAATAACAAGGACTATCACAAGCCACCTATATATATATATATATATATATATATATATATATATGTCTCATCTATATGGATGAACTAAGGTTATTAATGGGAGCAAATAAATTATATATAGGTGGGTAGTGGCTGGTGAATTGAATTAGGATATTGGTTATTAACATGCCTTATATGATATAA
>JAJIYU010012331.1:0-14619 GCA_030144865.1 Tinospora cordifolia | reverse complement strand
TCGTCGTTCTTTGTCCCGCCCCCCTCCCTCCCCCAGCGGCTTGTTTTTTTTTTTTTTATAAAAAAAAATTATTTTTTCCCCCCCCCCCCCCCCCCCCCCCCCAAAAAAAAAAAAAAAAACTTGGAAAGTCAAATATCACCTTTCATTAAGGACTTCTCCCTTTAAGATCGTTGTCGTATTTGTTGTTTCTCTTTTTAAAAGTTCTTGCAACTGCAAGTTCTGTCAATTTGTTTGCTTTAGGAGTAAAGAGATGTATTCAGGTGACAAGCTTGAGATCTAGGGCATGACTGCCACTTGATTGGAGCATTGTGCAAAAAAATGTAAAATTTATTATGCACTAACTTTATCCAACGAAGCTTTTTAGACATTGTGGCTGATTACATGAATCCACTTCCTCCACTTTGCTAAAGTGACATTTTAGTTTCAAGTAGCTACATCTTTCTTAATATCTTCATCCATATCATTTTGGCCTGGCGAGGCTATGATACCTTGTTTTCCAAAAAAAAAAAATGTTCTTTTGTCTCTATTATTACCATGAATTGAAATGAGTTATTGCTTTTCATTGATGCACCCAAAGGTCTTTGGTGTATTTGTCCAAACTAACTACCTTCATTGATTTTCTCTCATTTCATCTCTAATTATGTCTACTCCTACCATTTCTAGCCTCATTTCAAATGTTCTATTTATATCACATATCCATCTCAACATTTATTGTTCTTTTTCACTTAGTTTATCAATCTTTTTTATGGCCTAACGATTTGTTCCATAGATTGTGGTTGGCTTAATAACAGTTAAATTTGCTTTCAATTTATAATGGCATGTGTTAATTGTATAATACTACAGGAGCACTTCTCCTCTTAATCTGTCCTATTTAACTCCATATCCTTGTTGCATAATGGAGATATCAAATGTATAAAATTTAACTGTTCAGCATCTCTTGGCTTTCAATTTTCATTACTTCTTTATTTTTATTTCCACTTTCATTAAACACACATTAAATAAATTAGATTTAGTTTTATTAATCCTGAACCTTTTAGATTCTTTCTCTAAACCTCTATTTATTGTGTTTGTGGATTTAGTCTTAATCAACACTATATTATCAACAAGTAAACATATAATATTAAACATTTTAAGTATGCATGGTCACTTCATCCATAACAAGTGCAACAACATAAGGTATTAGACAAGATCCTTGGTGTAGGTCTTCTGTAATTGAGACTTGTTAGTTTCTGCTGCTGCTTGTTTTGATGATAGATATTGTTCCATATGTATTGTCAGGTTGTGCATCTGTTTATAACTTCTTTTTTTTATAAAACTCAGCATATTATTTTTGATATACTTGATAGCTTTCTCTAGATTAATGAAGACCATGCAAAATGTTTTCTTGTTCTTCCTATACCTCTCATGATCTTGTCAATTACCGTAATAAGTAAATAGTTTCATGGTAGACCCTGTTTAGTAGGAAAGTTCCTTGCTGAGTTGAATTAGTTGATTTCTTAGGCATAAATTGAAATTGATAGTTTGATGCCCTATGTTTCAAGTCATTCACTTCTTAGTTCTCTACTCTATTTGCCATAGTTTTATCTTACACTATCAGTTTTGTAAAGGCGTTTAGACATTTTCTTCCAATAATCAAGCATTACTTGCTACGATGTTATTAATCAATTTGGTTCACCCTTTGACGTTTGCCACCACAAAGTGAAGATACAGTTAGTCCTAGAGCCTTGGCATTCTACTTTCCATAAAATGTCTTTTTATATTGATCATTCTAATTTTACAAAAGAATTATTTTTGTCAATTAACCTCGTGAAGTGGCTTGGACGTGCAATGAAAATCTAGATGCCCCATTGAGGAAAAAATGATCTTTAACAGTACATGGTAATGAGATACAGGTAGAGGCAAGCGTAAAAAATATCATAGAAAAAAATAATTAAGAAAGATATAGTTATTTATAATTTAAATGTCAATTTTGCACTAAATAAAATGAAGGAAGCAAATTCATGTAGTCAATGTTGTCAATGCCTGGGCAATGGCCCTGTGCAAGCATATAGGCTTGCAATTTTTTTTTGTTTGAGGGGCTTAAAAAAGTTTCATTTTAAATTCTAAATTGATAAAAATTAAATAATATATTAAAATCAATATATATAGACTCGCCTAGGCCCCGCCTTGCCTTACGAAGGTTTATTGCCTAGTTCCTCCTTTTCGCTTGGACAACACTTCATATAGTTGGGAAGAAGCTTGGTTAAGTTGAGTTAACTTATTAACTTTCCAAACAGTTATCATTTAATAAATTTTAAAATGACTTTTTTGATTTTTATTTTTGTTTTGGCTAAAACACTTTGATTTTCACATGTAATAGACTTACTGTAAATGAGATATTTTGTTCTTCTTTCCCTTAGTTTTGCCAGTTGGTAGGTGGTCGTTTCATCTTTTTTTTTTTTTTTCCCTAATTTTTATATAAACTATCATACTCTTTAGGTCAACACTACTTATCAATTCTTTGGCCACTTTCTTTTCATCTTATAATTTATAAGACTTTCCTCATCCCTAACTTGTTTTAATGGTTTTTTGAGCTTCCTCATTCCACCACCAATTCTTGTTGCCTAGTTGTTAGACCCATTCCTTCTAAGCTTCTTTTACCACTTTTTTTTTTTTTTAAGGGCATTTAGGTATTTTATCCTACCTAATGTTGGGGTCTATAAAGTACATTTCTCTTGTTAGCTATTTGTTTAGTATTTTTAGTTTTTTCTCTTTTTAGATTCCACCTACCTTTTGATTCTTGGATTGATATATTTATTTTTTCTTTGTATATATATGTGGTAATATCTTATGGCATAGTCTTCCATTCTTATCATTATTTTTTAATTTTCTACAAGTTTTAAGTCTTTATTTATTTATTAGAACATGGTATATGAAAAATTTTGACCTACAATATGTGTGCCATTAATTTATCAATAGCATAAATTATAATAAATGTAATGTGATTTACTATGATTATTTCTAATATAGAATATGGAATAAGTCAATCATCTATATATGGGTTTTTCTTTCTTTATTTTTGTTTTTTTGTTTTTTTTTATTTTTGTGTGTGTGTCTGTGTGCCTTTAACAAAGTTTTTCACAAACTACACGGCATTGGCTATATGAATATTTTCTTCAATTATATCTTTATTTAGGTTTCTAATTAGTTATGTGTTTTATGCAAATATTGCTTAAAGCTTTCTCGTCAAATAAATATACAATAATTTATGTGATGGTTTATCAAACTTTATCAAGCTTAATGGGGTGGTAAGTAGGCATAGACTTCACCATAACTCAAGAGATGCTAGCTTGCCCCTAAAGCCACATACCATAGCCCTTGAAAAGTTATTCATTCTCCATTTCCAAGTCTCTACTCCATTTCCTATCTCGAAGTGGGTAATGGTATTTCCTTTAAATTTTGGGAAGACAATTAGATCGGTACATATGCTTCAATATCCTCTTTCCATAGATTTATAGGTCATGAACCATTTTGAACCATTCAATCTCTAGTTTTTTTAATTCCAAATGAAAATGCTCCTTCTTGGTGTTTCTACCTCAAGGGATATCTCTGATAGGGAATGCAGGGAAGTCTCTCTTCTCTTCTTGACATTCTCACCTCCGTACAATTGTTGGATGAGGACTACGCCTCTTGGCCTCTTGATTCCTTGGGAACCTTTTTTTGTTCCACATCTCCTCTCTTTCTATCATTGACTTCTACCTTTCTTTCTTCCCCCTATCTTAATTTGTATTCATTTCACATCAAAGGGCAACGCTGAAACAGTTGTATTTTTAAAGATATTGAGAAGGATCTTGGAGGTGTTTGGTATCAATCATTTTAGCTTACTTCTTTTTGGCTTAGTACATCTAAACTATCTAAAGGCTTCTTTTTAGGGCATTGATTGAGAGCCTGGTCCCCAATTTTTTGTAATTTGTGATTATGACCGAGGGATCCTTATTGTGTATATGTTGGTTGTACAGTTTCTTGACTAATACAATTAAATAAATTTTTTTTTTTTTGTCAAAAAAAAAAAAAAATTAACCTCTTTGGTTAAAATAGGTCTTTCTTATTATAAGGTTTTATGCTGCTTCAAAACTTAGTTTGCTTATTCCAGCTTTATTCCTATCTATATATAACCATTTCACATCCAATCATCATCCATTTTAATCTTCTCCGTGGTATAGTTTTACTCCTTGGGGTGTTTCTTTAATTAATATTTTTGTGGCTTCCTGAGTTGTGTTTTTAATTTTTGACCTAAAGTGGTTGTTCAATTTCTATCTTCCAGCATCAGTTCAAAATGGCATGTGTATGTTTGTCAAAGGCTATGAAGTTGCCCCACTATTATTGTGCATTCTTTACTGAATGGCTTCCATTCTTATCATTATTTATTAATTTTCTTTTCACTGCATGTACTCTGGATTTCCTATTTCTGCAGGAAAGCACCAAGATTCAGGCGGCCAATGCGATACAGACCATACTATTGAAGGTATCTCATCACCAATCATGGCCACTAACGTGATGGGAGATCATGTTGCAGGTTATGTCTGTGACATTTAATGTGCAGGCGTATCCTTGTGTATTCTAGAGATGGAATTCTTTATATTAAGAGCTTTTGTTACCATTTGAATTTCAAACTCTATTTCCTCAAGAAGTCCTTCAACTGTCTGTAGTGTTTCAGTGCCTGCCTCCTAAGCTGTGGGTGTAAGTTCTATGTTCTTGTTCTAGATGATTTATGTGGTTCCATGCAAAGAAGAGGGGATATTTAGTGGAATTCTATTAGTAGATTATTGCAATTATATGTTTTTCTTTATCTGGTCGATCCTTTAATGGTTTCTAAGATTAGGGAAATGGCAGTGGATGGAATAATTGTTGGTAAGTATTGCCAGTCTTTAATGAAAAAAGAAGAGAAAAAAAAATCATACTAGAAAACAAAAAAAAGAAAGAAAAAAGTCAAATGAAAATTATGAAGAGAAAATCATGAGACAGTGCAGTTTAGGTTTTAAGGACTACTAGTGAGAGTCTACTAGTTGCTGTCCATTATCAGATACAGAAACTAAAGAGGATCAACAATGCATAGTTGGAAGGGGATGAAGATTTTCATTTTCTGACTTTGAGGGTTATTATTTTCACTATTAGTGCTTTCCAGTTTCTACAAGGAGATGAATTGGGATGGGAATTGAAGGATTTTCATCAGACAAGGCCGGAGCCAAAGGTAAGAAAATTGAATTCCGTGCTTTGTTATGCTTTTATGCCTATAGATGATATTTCTCTCCTACCCACAAGAAAACCATAAAAAGTGAGAGAGAGAGTGGAGGAGTAGAGGAAACTTGTTCTGAAAGAATGGATGGATGTGGAGAGTTTTCCGGTGTGCCCTAAGAACTGCTATTTGATTGCAGGGAGGTCAGATAGTTTGCGTCCACTTGCATTTTAACCCATTATCTCCTATGCAGACCAGCTGGAAACCTGAAGAAGTGCCGGTTGGCTGGGCGACTGGCGGAAGGTATTGCTATAATGTACGTTTTTGAATAGATAAGGGTGATCACTAATAAGTGGTGCACCCAGAAGAAAAAAAAAAAAAGAAAACCAAAAAGTAAAGAACCAAAAAAAAAAAAAAAAAAAAAAAAGGAAATCCAAAAGTTCCAACAGGTTCCCTCCTAGGCACCTCCTACAACCATGTAGGTAATGGCAGATATGATGGTGGTTCTAGATCAACTTGCTGCCGTAGGTTGGTGACAAGTTTAGCTGGGTTGGTAAGCGTACAAGGGCTTTTGCATTGGGAAGCCAAATGTGGATTTGAGTGGATAAAGTCATAAGTTTAGGTATGTATAAAGGTGCAGGCGCTTGCTTATGTGGGAACGCAAGTAAGGCCTCTTCTTTGTAAGGTTGCACAGCGTGGCCATTTCTCCTGTGAAGGATTCTGTTGGATGGAATAATTACTTCTGACAATCTTAATGTTTGCACATTCTTCTTTGTATAAGATGTGTGTGTCTATGTTTATATGTGCGTCATTTTGTTTTTACACTGGTCTTCTCCCAGAAATTTTTTTAAAAAAAGAGAGAATAAAGAGGTTCTCTTAATTGCCTATTGTTTATCTGGCGAGTCTTTCTATTTCCTTTGAAAGCTTATGCCCTATGACCAACAAAACGAGGAAAACATTATAAGTGAAGCTAAATAAGCATCATGAACCAGACATCAAATCAGTCTGTTTCCTACCATTTCGCCCTTGATCTGGACACACTTTGGTCATCTCGACATTTAAAAATATTAAAAATACGCTTAGCTCGGCTGCTCGGGTCATTAAAAAAAGATTGCTTTCAAATAAGCAAACAAATGATTTGAAATTTAGTTTTGGGTATTGCATTTTTATTTACAGATTAGAAAGCAAAGGCAGCGAAAGTGTGCACTATAATATATTTTGAAAAAAATATATCTATCTATTTCATAATATATTTTGAAAGAAATTTTGGAGTCATACAAGACATAGGTGGCCCTCTCTCCTGCCATCACGCGCATGTCACGCACGTTCCACTAGGCCAATGAGAAAATGGGCAACGTAAGGCACCCAAGATCAATCAATCTGAACCTAATCCGAACCCACCCTCCCTAGTCCATCACTCCTCGTGCGCCTGTCCCGGTAGTGGCGCGGCCCCTCGTGGCCGTTGATGCGCCCAACCCATCTCCGCTCGCGTCATCCCCCCACCTTACCCGGTGGCCGCCCTCTTATAACCCTCACCATGCACCACCGCCACCACCACCACCACCACCACCATGACTCAAGACCAACCCTCTCCGAACCCACCCACCCCCACCGCCACCACCACCGCCACAGCCGCCACTCCACCCACCGCCACCACCACTCGGCGAGTTCCGCCGCCGTGCTGGACCCACGAGGAGACGGTGGCTCTCATCGACGCCTACCACGAGAAATGGTACTCGCTCCGCCGCGGCAACCTCAAGGCGTCTCACTGGCAAGACGTGGCCGACGCCGTCGCCCGCCGCTGCCGCTTCGCTTCCCCTTCCAAAACCTCCGTCCAGTGCCGCCACAAGATCGAGAAGCTCCGTAAACGCTACCGCACCGAGAAGCAGCGCTCTCTCCTCCACAGCCACAATCGCAGCTTCGTCTCCTCCTCCTCATGGGTCTTCTTCCGCCAAATGGAAGCCATGGAGAACGGCCAGCGCCCCCGTGTCGATCATGATAGCAACAACAACAATAACAACAACGATGATGACGACGAAGATAACGATGAGGATGAGGATCGTGATGATGAGGATCAAGACGACGGTGATGATGATGATGGGAGGAGAAACCCCAGTAATTCTCGAGACTTACACCGTATGATGAGTAATGGAAGCGGGTTTACAATAAGGATTTCTGGAGGGCAGAGATCGGTGGGCGGTATGGCCTCTGGTGATAGGAAACAGAAGAGTTTTCTTGTTAAGGGAAATGAAAGCCCTAGTAACCCCGTTAACCCTAATAACCCTAATTGCGGTTCTGGGGCTAGGTTTTCTTTGAATGGTTGTTCTTGGGCGAGATCTGGCGATGGTAATGGTGGTGGAGGAGGGAGGAAGAGGGAGGGGGATCCGGTGGCGCAGATGGTATCGTCCATACGGATGTTGGGTGAAGGGTTTGTGAGAATGGAGCAGATGAAGATTGAGACAGCAAGGGAGATGGAGCAAATGAGGATGGACATGGAGATGAAGCGCACTGAGATGATTCTCGAGTCGCATCGCCAAATTGTCGAGGCCTTTGCTAAAGGGGAGTTTTCCGGGAAGAAGAAGAAGGCCAAGAGGATTGCATCTTCGCCCGATTCGTAGTCGTTTAACTTTACTACTAGTAGTGGATGTCGGCCAAATTCTTTTTGGCAGAACAGAGGAGAGCAGGACTGGTATGTGGAATGAGAACTTCAATCTCTTGTTCTGGTAAGGTGTTAACCGTGCTCAGTTGTGAAGTTCATATGCTCTCATCTTGTTCTTGATTTCCCAGTTCTATAATTGGGCTGATTGGATGAAAGAATTTCTAAGATGGGTTCTTGCTTTTACAACTTGTTTCTGACGTTATGGGAGATGACAAGGGGTTAGCTTTATTTTTGAATTTCCTAAAGTAGAAGCAAATAAAGGTGTGCCCTTTGTAGGTTATTTTGGCATAATTAGGCATATCCTTTCTGATATTACGTCCTTCATAGTTCTGTTTGCGCAGTTGATATGGAATAATCATGAGGCCATAAGTTTCTGAAGTTGGAAAATTGTTTTGAATTTAGCATTTCACTATAATGTTCTCAAAATTGTCATTGGAAGCTGAAAAATTGCACATAATTGATGTAAATTATTAGTGCAATTGCAACTATTATGATTTGCTGCTTATGTGATTTAATGGAAACCTTTTGCATGTGTATAGTTCTTTCTATCAGTATCTGTGCCTGCTAAGTTTTCCAACTTGATGCAAAATCATCTTTATTGAGACGTTGTCAAGCTCATGGTATGCTGTACAGCACAATTCTTATGTTTTACTTCAATATAAATTAGTAATCCCCTATCTTCTTCTTCTTCTTCCACCTGGTTCTTTCATCTGGTTGCGCAATAAAAATGCTGGTTTGTCATTCAATTTCAACATTTACCCAAACTTGTGCTGTATATTTCTCAAAGTTGAAAAGTTTGTTCAAAGAAAATCCTGCCACTGGTACTGATGAATTGAGAAGAACAGGTATTGCTGGCTTTACGGGCTAAAAAATGATGAGAGGTGGCATGTACCCTTGAGTGCAAGCAGTAGTTGCCCATTTGATGTTTGTGATTCTTGTTGATTTTCATGTCTCTAAGAATGCAAGTATGATAATGAAGCTCTACTGTCTTTGTTTTGTTTGTTATTGTATGCTTCACTAAACTCAATAAAGTCTTCCCTAACTATTAGTTACATGAATTTGATTTCCTTTACTCCACTCTATCTAGAGTTTAGTTTCTATTTTGTGCCATAGAACAATGAGTCCCCAATCATGCTGTCTTTGCCAATGCAAGTGACTCAGTCCCGTTGGATGTTCTTGCTTTGCAGATCCTGTGGCTCAAGTTCTAATAGTGGCTTTACTTAAACTTTTGGTGACCTAGTAATGGTGCATTTCGTGTTTGGATTTGATGTTTAACAATTATTGTCGGTGTCACCATTGCTAAGGTGGCTTAAATACCTAGCTTCTTAAATTTTTCCATAATTCATGCTAATACTGTGTCATTGATATGCAAATAAATTGGTAAATCCTTAGATCCCTTTGTTTCTCAAGAGGGGACTAGAATTGACCTTCAACACATTTTTAACCCCAATTAGTAAGCTAAATTTGGGGATACAAAATCTTTGTAATTTCATGTTCTTTTGTAATGCGAAGGTCAATGTTTTTCTTTGTTTGTAATGTGAATGCTGACTTAGCTCCCAGTGGAGCAGATTAGTGAAAGCAGATTCATGTATTTGACCCCATGTAGTTAATAATAGACCTTTAGTTGAACAGAGCTGAGTTGAATTGCCCTGTTTGCCATCTCGATCACAAAGCTAGATGTACAGTTGCATTCATACTAATTAGACACATGTTTGAACTTTGACGTAACAACAAATCTCATGGTAACTAGTAAGGAGGGTAATGTCACTAATGGTGATCTGCAGAAAAGTTAAAGCAGTCAATCTCATGGTTTGATTCAAAAACTCTATATCTGTCTGTTCAGGGTACGATGCATTGTCTAATGCCTTCTTCTTTACCCTGTTTCCTTTTTCCCTTTCTTTTAATATTTTACGCATTTCAGTTCCTCTGTTGTTACGTCCATGTTTGCTGTTACTTTCTTTTTCATGTAGCTTTAGACTGCACCCTCCATTGCTAAACGCCTTTTACGCAGCTGGAGGGAGTTTCAGGCCCCTGTCCTTAACTCTGTGGAGTTGCTGCTTATAATGAGTATTATTACCTTACCCAGGTCACGTGCAATCTTGTGTAGGATTGTATGGAATCATAGGGTTTTGATGTTGATGACAATTAGTCTGGTGATGAATTTCTTATACAAAGTTCATAATGATGCAGTTGCCCTTCTTTCTCAGACATCTGCTACTGAAATTAATAATTTATTATCTCTTCAGAATAGAACTTTTTAAGCCTTGGTAGTATCAATCATTTGCATTATAGCTTTGCATTATGAGAATAACAATATTTTCTTTTGGATCCACCAACCATTTTTACTCTCTCAAGTCACTTTTATAAAGAAATTAAAAAAAGAAAAAGAAAACCCTTCACATTATTACACCGACCCATTCTTCAATCCAAAACTCTAATGCTCTTCACGCAAATCCTTCAATTCTTCAATCTTTTTTAATGCTTACAAAGTTTTTGGTGTTTGAAGAGATCAGTTAGCGTTACAAGTGTGTAAAGCAGCCTTGTAAGTTTTTACCTCAATCATAAATTTATTCCATTAATTTACAATAATTTAAAACTTGGTGAATTTCATTTGACATCTATTTTTTTTAATTAAAAATGGTGTTAATTGACAAAAAATGCACCAAGATAGACTTTCAAAACCTCACTCCCTATGGTTTAGTTGCTTAAAAAGGAAAAACTTTATTTCTCTCTATTAAAAGGTTAACAAACAAATAAAATTTGAGACCATTTTGTTCCTCTATTCACCAACCAATGGACAAATTGAACTTACCCATTGGAATATGAATGAACAAGAGCGACTTGCCTATTTGAAGAGGAAAGAACAAGTACCCTTCATCAATTCTTGTCAGGATAGACAAAGTGAACTTGTTCATTCCTCGTTGAGTGAACATTCTATTTTTCGATAATTGTTTTTACCTTACAATTTGGATATGATCAAGTTGTTCAAAAATGACAATTTATCTATAAGATCGTGACTTTCAGTCCTAAAATCCTCGATGACCATCTTCTAACTAGCAAAACACTTTAAATCTTATACATACATACATACATACATATGCATGTGTGTATCCAACATATATATATATATATGTGTGTGTGTGTGTGTGTGTATAAATATGTGTGTGTGTGTGTGTGTATACAACAATGAGCAAAGGAAAAAAATCTAATAAGATTGAAGAAGGTTTGGAGACACTTTTGGAGAGGAAGAAGAGGGAGACGATGGAAAGGATAATTTGAATGAGTATCAGGCGGTTTAGGGATTTAGGCAGGCGGAGAGAGTGAAAGTAGTAACTGGGAATTAATAGATGCCACCTTTTCTTTTTTCACCTATGAATGTTTGAATTTGAGACTTATGTAGATTAGAATGCTTATCAATTCATCAACGATTCTTAAGAAACTAAAAGTAAACCTAATGCTATAATCGAATGTTTTACCAATTTTTAAGATAAGTGGAGAAAGATTAAGTTTTGAGTTTTAACATGAGCGTATCTCTATCAGTTTTCACCTATTTGAGACTTATGTAGATTAGCGTGCTTATCAATTCATCAGCAATTTTTAAGAAACTAAAGGTAAACCTGATGCTATGAATGAATATTTCACCGATTTTTAAGATAAGTGGAATTAAAAATTAAGTTTTGAGTTTCAACATGAGCATATCTGTCGGGACCCCTTTCCTAGGTCAAGGGCGGCCCGACCAGCATAGTGGTTCGACGAACTCACTCATCATGCCAAGTTCACCCAATCACTATTTTTTCAATCTCATACGATAAATGATATCAAAATAATTTAGGACTCAGAGCGAAAGTAAACAACATACAAAGAGTAAACATCATATTACATGTCTGTTTTGTTCGAAATACACAGTTTGACCTTTACATACATAAGAGTGACCAACCTCTAAACAAAAGACCAAAAAGAAGGAAACCACCAAGGACTAAGCGATCACCTCACCTTTCCCTTTGTCTGCCGCCGATGAACATAAAATGTTAGTAGAGCAGTGAGCCTAAAACCAACGTGGCTCAGTGAGTAGTAAAATCAACACACTACCTAACTAACATCTAAAACAGTGCATGTATGCATGTATAGTCACCAAATAGTACTCGAAAGTAAGACATAGTATAAAAATAGTTATAAATGCTGTAACAGTTATAGAATAACATTTTAAATACAAGTTAGTTAAAAACTTATGTCTGAACTAGGGTTTTAATAATCAAATCCAACCCTATGGCCATTGCTCGAGCTGGTCGTAGGTCAAGCGTACCGGCTACTCAAGTGGGTTGTAGACTAGGCGTATTTCTCGAATACCCTAACCTCGCGCTCGGTCCTCAAGTACCGTCACTCGAGCGGGTTGGAAGCTGGGCACATTGATCATATACCCTAATCCTGCGTTCGGACCTCGAGTTTAATCTCAATCACATCGTACCTCGTACTCGAACCTCGAGCCTGTGGTCTCATTATCGGTGTACATCTATATATATTTGTAAACTAGTTGATGTACTCAAATCCCATGAAACCATTCAATTAATGTCATTTCAAACATATTTTATGCAAAAAATATAAGTTAAAGTAATGTCTGAATCAAACTACTCACCTCGGATCTCGCGTACCAATGTCCTATCGATAGTCGGCCCGGTCCTGCGGTATACACTCGGATCTGCGTTATTTAAACTAAACTTCAGTTCTTCAACAAATGTGGCTTAACTATTGTTTCCTTAACCCTAATTAGTCTTGGTCAATCTGAACTCGATTTAGACGAATTTGGTCCATTGGTCCAACCTGATCAACTTGGTCAAACTTGGTCAACATGACCAATTTAGGTCAAATTTGGTCAACTTGGGTCAAACTGGGTCAAGATTGGTCAAAATTGAGTCAAAATCCTCAAATTTCAATACTTAGCCAATTTTAAGCTTTTTTGTTTAATTTGCGTAGCAAATTTGCTGATTTTTCTGTTAGCAATCCGTATGTCGAAATTGCGTTTTTCAGATTTGATCTGGACCCTTCAAATATCTACCAGAATTTATACTTTAATTTTTAGACTTCTTTTAATTGGTTTTCCAACTGAATTAACAGGAACGTTCAATTCTGGATTTTTCTTTCTATCAGCGTAGTAAGTTTTTCGAATTTCCTGTGATCAATCCAACAGTTGTATTTATGCAAAAGTTTTCAGATTTGATCTACATTGTTAATGAGTTACCGGAATTTTATTTCATGATTTTTTGGACACCATTTGCTAAGGTTTCTAAGTGCATTAACATGGACTGTGAAATCTTGTATTCCTTGTGACATATAGTAACTTAGTGAATTAGTTGACCTACTTTCCAAATTCAGAATGGCCTCAAATTTAGTATACATAATCTTGACATGTCCACTAACCTCTTCACCAAATTTTAGCTCAAAATACATACACTTGGTCAGTCAACTAGTCTTATACTTTTCTATCATGCAACAGATTGTTCAAATGGTCTAGATTTCCTATAGTTTTCATGTGCCTATCTACTTTTGTTCTAACATCAGTCCGAGATTGTTTCTTATTATTTTTTTTTGCAAGGGTTTACCTCCTAGATCTCTAATTAATTTAGTCCTATTCAAAACAACAAACAATCATAATCATAAACACTCTCCAATACATCTCCAAAACATAACATGAATAAGCTTCTCTGAAAATTTTTCGAAGTCCCAAAACACTTAACTAACAGCACATATTTGCAAGCATAGAAAATTCAAACTATAGAAGCTTATGATTCGAGATTTGTACTCTTTCGTTGTCCCAAGTATGAGGTTCAAAACACCTCTGATCTTAGTTCAAACGGACACCTCTATGTACTCCAAACACTGCCTCTAATCTGGTCTCAAAATCTATTTTCTACAGAAACTGTTGAAACAGTTGATCAGACGGTCAACTTCATTATCTTACAAAACGTGTTTAGGATCTCAGATTTTGATTTCTACTACTTGGAGATTGAAATACACCTAATAAGGAAGAAAAGTAGGGGTTTTACCTCAAGAACGGACCCTTAATAACTTAGGAATCAACACTCCAAAAATTGACTCAACACAATTTTTTCTGTTTTCTAGGTTCCCAACAGTGTTGAGCAGCATGGTTCTTGGCCATTTCAGCTTCAATCGGTTTTGGGATTCTACCAACTGCTTGTGGGACGTTGTAGAGGGTGGTAAGGGCTTTCAAAAAACCCCTAGATCACTAAGAACGGATATCAAATGAAGGAGATACAAGCTTTGGAATATAGATGAAAAAATTTGGAAATCTGAAAATTCTTGCTCAAAGGGGGTTTTTGTTGCATGCATGGGCTCCCTTGCATAACAAATGGGCTGCCACGTGGCTATCCCCGTGGCACATGAATTGCCATGCAAGATGACTAGTTGGCAACCTACATTGGCTTGCTTAAGAGGTGTGATTTGATTGCAAGACCAGGGGTTCAAAACCATAGACAACCATGGTTTTCGTGCTGAAAATCAGTAAAATTTGGCCAAAAATCGAAAATAAAAGGGGGGTGTTGTGACGACCCACGTTTTAGTGTGCAAAATTTTCGAATACGATATATACATTTTCTAGAATTTTTAATGGAAATACAACGATTTACATCAATTTTTCTCAAATTTATATTATTTATTGGAGAAGTGAGAAAAATGAAAAAATATGTGAAATTAGGAGGAAAATAAAATTTCTTGAGAGAAATAATTTTTG
>JAJIYU010012330.1:0-14622 GCA_030144865.1 Tinospora cordifolia | reverse complement strand
GTATCACAATTTCTACTTCTATTACCAACCTTCCTCCATCTATGTCTATGTCTTCCATATCCAACAGGCTTTTTTTTTTTTGATACATGAAAGCATTTGATGGCAGATAGTGGTCTCTTAACAACATTGAAACCATTAGGACTACAAAAATTGTCAGCCAAAATCAGATGAGAAAATGAAGAAAAAAAAAATCAAAAGAATACCAAATACAGATTGGGACCAGAGATTGGGTCTCTAAAAATGCCCCGCTGTTGCTTACAAAATAATGCCCTTTCCAAGATTTATCAGCCACAACGACATTTTTAGTAAAATCATAATCTTGCTTGAGATACACAGTTTGGCCCCTACCCAAAATCTATATGGTTTTTAGTAAAATCGGATTTTGCAACACATGGAGCAACTAATTATTTTTCATCTTCTTCTTCTAAAAGAATGCAAAATAACAAAGAGCTGGTCAGGAATTACACATTCAAGGGCGACATATCTCCTGCAAAAGCACAGACTTGGCCCTGTTGAGAGTAGCCACGCACAAGCAAACATGCTCTTCAAGATCCTGTATCAGTTCGAGGAAAGCAGGAAGCATCTTCCGGAGCTGCAGCACCAATTGTTGAATTACAATGGGATCACTTCTCCCCATCTCCAATCCTGCCCTAATCAGAACCCTATCACCCTCTATCGCGTCACGTAATCTCGCAACGAGCATGTCGATTGTACTCAACTCATTGTCAAAAATATAAGATCCTCGGGCAGCAACATCATGCTGGGCAATAGAATGCTTCAGCTGCTCCTTGGTAAATCTGGTAGTGACATTGGGGCGAGGGCTGAACAACGAGAAGAGATAATCTCCAGTGTCTCTTATGGCACACTGAGGAAATTGAGAGCGAGGGTGGGTCCCCTGGAGGCGAGAGAGGAGTTGTCGGAGCTGCTGACTGAGCTCGGAGAAGCGGCGGCGAAAGCCGATAATGCTAGCGGACAAGGATTGAGGGATGAGGGCGGTAAAGTCTGCGCGGTCGAACTGGATAAAAATGTCGTAGAATTGGTGGGATTGGGAGGAAGTGAGTGGCGAATCGATTGGGAGGTGGTCGAGGAGATGGATGAAGGGTTGATAAAGGGAACGGGTCGCTCTAAGTGAAGGGTAGAGGAGAAAGGAGAGGACATGAGAAGTGTGGTCGATGTGCTCCAAATAGGAGGAGAAGAGACGGGTCAGCTCCGTCGGTTTGTTCCGCTGGAGCGGTCCTTCGGCAGAGTTGGGCGGGGGCGGAGGCATCGGCGGTGGCGGTGGCGGAGTATCCATTAATGGCGGATTTGGATGCAGCAAATGGAATGGACGACGAGCGTGGGTGAGATAGAGAAGGCTCGCGGGTATTGACCTGAGCTTGCAGTGGGTATTCCTTAACTTATTAAACACATGGGTCAACGGTCGACCGTTTTATATATTAGGCCAATCACATTGTTGAATAATGATCTTTAACTTAAAATTGTAATCACTTTCTTATTTTAGCTCTACTTCAAGAAATTAGAAAACCCTTTTTTAAGGCAAAATTCAAAAATGAAAAAAAATGATATGACTATGTGCATATGGCCAATTTTCAATCTAATATGCCAGTTTGGTGTATTATCAAATAAAATAGAGAATTATGATAATTAAGAAAAATAAAAAGGGAGAAAGACATGTTTCGAAATTAAAAAAATAAAGTTAAGAAACTTGAGAAAGATTATATTCTTATGTTGACTTAAACTTGTATTAATTTTTTTATATATTTTCCTTAACTCAATATGCAAACTAACATAAATAATAGTCGTTCAAAATCATTGTTAGAAATTTTAGATTATTATTGCGTTCAGATATATTTGCAGTAATTAAAATAATTATCTTAATATATTAAATATGTTATGTATCAAACTAGAACTAATAGAAAAATACAAGAATCTCTTTAAGAGAAAAAAAAAACTCAATAACACTAGAGAGAACAGAGAATTGTTATCTTTGTTTATCATTTCTATGAGACACAAGACCTTTTTATATAGATTTTTAGAATGGGGGTTACATCAATTATAATAATAATATTTAAATAATTTTATTAATTTGAATATTATGAGATTTAAAGGTTACAAAAAACTAAATGTTAAGGGGTTAAAAGGCATTCAATATTTCAATATTATTATTTATAACACTCCTCCTTTGAATTTCTTTTATATGAAAATATGTCTCATTAAAACCTTACTAGATAAAATCCAGTGTGGGAAAAGAATCTAAAAGGAAAAAGAGTTCATATTCATATAGAGTCTTATAATATTATTAGGACTACCTCGTTAAAAATTTTGTAAGGAAAACCAAGTAGGACAAAACCTTAGCTAAGAAGAAAGAGAGTACAAACACATCCCAATGTTACAAACTTTTCAAATAATGTCATTAGTAAAGCTTTTGTAAACATATCTGTCAAGTTGTCACTTAAACGAATTTGTTAAACTTCAATATCACCATTATTTTGAAGATCATGTGTGAAGAAAAATTTTAGCAAAATATATTTTGTTTTATTTCCTTTTATGTATCATCCTTTTAGTTGCGGAATGCAAGCAACATTATATTCATATAATATTGTTGCAACATCATTTTTCAAAAATAAGTCACAAGACTCTTCAATATGTTGAGTCATTGATCTCAATCAAAAACATTCTCGACTTGTCTCATGAATTGCTAATATTTCAGCATGATTTGACGATGTAGCAATTAATGTTTGCTTAGTAGACCTCCAAGATATAGTAGTACCGTCATATGTCAATACGTAGCTTGTCTGATATCTTGTTTTATGTAGATCAGATAAACATCTAGCATCTGCATAACCAACTAATTGCCAAGGGAAATAAACAAAACATTGGAATGGCTAATGGTATAAAAGTGGCTGGGAAATAAAAGGGAATGAAGGAATAGAAGTTGGGATTATCAACACTGGAATCGAAAAAAGAGGAGGTAACATGAGCTGTGGCCTTGAATTTAAGGGAATGGTGGGGAGAGTTGGTACAGATGGGATTTGTGTACATGGTAATGGTTGCAATGCAGGCATGGGAAAGTATGAGTCACAACTAGAGGATATGAAATCAGGATAAGTGGGGCCTGTTCATATAATGTTAAATTAGTGTTTCTCTACTTTACTTTCAGCTTCTGAAAAAGCAAAGGATGATGAAATTTTTATTTGTTTTTGGTAGACATTCTTGAAATTGACAGAATCACTTGATCCAATAGGTTTTAAATGAACAACAAGATAAAAGAAACTAAAACAGCTAACTGAAAGACACACAGAAGTGATTACGCAGTTCGACAAAAATAACTTACATTTGCGGGACTTCGCCCCGTCCAAGAATCCACTATAGTTTGCAAGTTACACCAGTACACAGCGGCACTTCGACCTACAAGAGTACACTTTAAACGCTAGACTCTCAAGAAGACAACAGTCAATTTCTACATATTCTTTCAGCCACCACCTACAGTTACAGCTGTGTGTGCTGAACAACAAAGTCAAAAATACTGTAGCTTCTCTGATCACTCAACAAATAGAAAAATGAAAATAATAAAGCTCTCAATAAAACGATGATTAACAACTCAATGATAGTCTTTTGAAGTATATTAGAGTGATAATGAGAGCTTCAAACAGTTCAAAATAAATAGATTACAGAGAAAAGCTTTCCTTTGGTAAAACAAATTCTGGGTAATCTTTCTGGGCAGACTGTTTGATTCACTATCTCATCCACTGTTTACATAGTCTTGATAGATTTTTAGAAATCATTCCTAAAACAGCAACGATCTTTGACAGCATACTATATTTTTCATTCTCCTTCTATTTTGAGTAGATTGTAACGTTTTATTGAAGAATCAATGCCGACCTGTTTGAATAATAAAGATTTTGCAATCTTTTTAAAAGACAATCGTTGCACATAAGATTGTGAAAAAATGTTTCTGATTTGAAGAACACGTTTTATATGTCATAAGGAAACCATTTTGGAAAAGATCTCAAAAAAGATGGCAAGGAAATCAGTTAGATACTATTTAAAAACATAAAGAAGGCAGCCTGCCTTTCAGAGAAAAACTTTCCTGAAATCATGTTGCTTTAAAGGAAACATTTTGAAAGAAATCAATATTAAAAGAACGTGCCACATCTTTCCAAAAAGTAATGCAGACTATTATTCACTTTCCAAAATAATTCCTTGTCGTTGTTTTATTTCCAAAGAAAAAATATCGAACATTCTTATGCAATAGTATTCCAAAAACTGTAAAACGTAAATTCCTCGTATTTTGCAAGGATCTGGATTTGCATCACATTGCCAATAAGACCCAAATCCTAACAATCTCCTCCTTTGGCATTGTTTAGTGCAAAACCCTCATAGAAAGAGTAGCTAATCATTCAGATCAACAATAGATAGAATTAATCAAAGGAAAATCATGAAAATCACATTAAGAAACTAGAACTAACATCAGACTATCGAAACATCAAAGGCAATAGCAAACTAAGACAGACAAGAACCAGACAGAAAACAAAACATTAACAAAATCAAAACATATCAAAACAATAAACTCTTATTGACCTATTTACTACCTACAACCAACAACTACTCCTAAACCACTATCTCCCTTTTTGCCCAAGCAATGCAAAGCTATTCTTCTTCTTCGAGTTGATTGAGGATGGAGTGAATGTGGTGTTGTTCAGTCAAGAGAAACACAAGACGAGCCTTCAAATAACCAATGTAACTTTGACAATCAGTCATGGTAGCAAGTGCATTAGCGGAGGTGGATGTATGTGTACCAATCAGCCACTCTCCTTCAATGTCAAGCGTATGGGACCCTTCGAAAGTTTTCCATAAAATATGAATCTCCCCCTGAATTGGTGTCCGTTCAATGGGAGGAATCTGAACCTTGTATTTTGTGGTCAGATACGCTGTGATGGTGCAGGGTAACAACAATTTTTTGTAGCTTGACGAAGATTCAACGTTCTTGATGATGGAATCAAACATGATCAGTCCCATGTTAATTGGATGACCCGCGCTAATGGCATAGATAAGGATTGCTCGGTCATGAAAGACTGTAGACCCATGAGTGGATAGCATCCAGACAAAGGTGGACAAACGAGACAAGATAAAATGCTTGCTTGAAAGAGAGGAGACCTTGATACCTTCGGCCCCAGGCCAGGTTGATTCAGGATTTTCAGTCAATACTTTGGCTACATCATCCATGTCAATATCCAAGGCAAAGGGATGAAGAGGATCACATTCTACTTCATGGAATCCCAAAAATTGATTAAAGATCAGAGGGCGAAAATGAGACAACTCTCCCTCGGACATAGTTTACATGAAACCAAGGAAATGATGGATCAGTAATTGCAGGAGATTGGTTGGCATAAAATTCCTTCACAAGTGATGGTGAGAAAAACGAGTGACAAGTAACTAACTAAAGAAAGTGTTGGGCTTCCAACAGAGGAGAGAGTCCAGCCTTCACAAAGTTTGGTCGGTGGATATTGCGTTCAACAAGAAAAGTCTTGGAATGCAATTGTTACCATGAAGCATTTCTAGCAAGGTCAAAAAATAGAGGGGTTTTTGCATCTTTGGCACTAATGGAAGTTGGATGAGATGTTCGAGGAGCAGAGGAAGGTCGAGTGTTAGAGGTAGGACGAATCTTACTATCTAAGGTCTTAGTTCGTCTTACCTTAGGAGGATGAGACGAAGGAGCGATAGGCGGAACAGAAGTCCCTTGTTCTACTCCAGGTTCTGTTGCTTCCGGGTTTGAAGAACCCGTTGTAGGAGGTTGAGAAGATTGATCAAAAGGGGAAGTGTCCTTACTAGAAGGAGGTGCTGGAGGATCTGGGAGAGGCGCCTAAGACATTTTTGCCAAGACTTCGGCTAGGGGGACCTCTTCATCAGAGGAATCCTATTCGATGTGAACTGGAACCTGACAGATAGATTTTCGAGCCAGGGTTGTGAATCTTCCATGTTTTGGAGCAAATTCGTCAGAAAAACGCATTGGAGGTGTAGAATGACACCTAGATTTTGATTGAGAGAACACCATGATGAATGAAAGAAATGATTGCAGCAAGAAACAAAGGATCATTTTGGTCTTAAAATGCTGTGCAAACCGGTATGTGAACAGGGAAAGAAGATTAGATGAAACGATGCCCTAATCTTGAAAATATATGAAGTTCCACGAAATGAAGTGAATTGAATGTGAGTCATCATGGAAGGTAGAATGATGTAGGAGTGTAATTTCTCAAACCCAAAAAAATAAAGTTAATAGTAAAAATGAAAAATAAAGACAATATACATAACTATATAAATGTATACCTTTTGAAAGGTTATAACTACTTAAAGCAAATACCAAGAGATGCTTATAATTTTTTGAATTGGACAGCATTAAGAGGTTTGGTGAAGATATCGGCTAACTGATTTTTAGTTATCACATGCATGAGAGTAACAACGTTATCTTCAACAAGTTCCCTAATGAAATGATACCTAATGTCGATGTGTTTGGTTCGAGAATATTGGATTGGATTTTTAGAGATGTCAATCGTGTTTTTATTGTCACAGTAGAGTATCATAGTCCCATTTTTAATTCCATAATCAGATAGCATCTATTTCATCCAGAGATGTTGAGCATAGCAATTACCAGCCGCTATGTATTCAGCTTTAGTTGTGGACAGCGAAATACCGTTTTGTTTCTTACGTATCCATGCAACTAAATTATTTTCAACATAAAAGCATCCTCCCAATGTGCTCTTTTAATCATCAATATTTCCAGCCCAATCAGCATCACTAAATCCTACAAGGTCAAGGTTACTATCTCTAGTCATCCAAATTCCATATTCAGTAGTTCCACTAACATATCTGACGATTCTCTTAACAACTGCTAAATGGGATTCCTTGGGAGTAGCTTGATAATGTGCACAAACCCCTATACTATAACTAAGATCCGGACGACCAACAGTTAGGTATAAGAGGTTTCCTATCATGCTTCTATAAAGAATTTGGTCAATCTCTTTTCTGTCAATGTCTTGGGATATCTTAGAGCTAGTACTCATAGGTATTGTCAAGTGCTTAGCATTACCTAATCCAAATTTCTTAACTAAGTTTCGAGCATATTTGGTTTGAGATACAAATGTAACTTCAGAACTTTGTTTGATTTGCAATCCGAGGAAGTAGTTTAATTCACCAACCATACTCATTTCAAACTCATCCTCTGTCAACTTAGCAAAATTGTTAGATAGTTCAAGTGAAGTAGAACCACAAACAATATCATCAACTTATATTTGTGCAATAACAAGATGAGTATTACCAGTTTTAAGAAATAAAGTTTTATCTATCGTACCTCTGCTGTATCCATTGTTGACGAGGAAGTTTGTGAGTCTCTCATACCAAGCTCGAGGTGCTTGTTTAAGACCATAAAGAGCCTTTTTTAGCTAGTACACATGATCAGGATGATTGCTGTCTTCGAATCCTTTGGGTTGTTCCACAAAGACTTCTTAATGTAAGTATCCATTCAAGAATGCACTCTTTACATCCATTTGATGAAGTTTGAAGTTCAGCGTACATGCCAATGCCAAAAGAATTCGAATAGACTCAAGGCGAGCCACAGGGGCAAACGTCTCGTAAAGTCTATTCCTTCAACTTGGGTGTATCCTTGAGCAACAAAATGTGCCTTATTTCTAGTGATGTTACCATGTCCATCTATTTTATTCTTGAAAATCCACTTAGTCCCTATGAAATTTAAATCAGATGGTCTAGGAACTAATTCCTAGACCTGGCTTCTCTCAAACTGTTCTAGCTCTTCTTGCATGGCCACAATCCAATTTGCATCAGGTAGAGCTTCGTTAACATTCTTAGGTTCACTCATTGAAGTGAAGCATGAGAATCTTACCATTTCTCTATAATTCTTTCACGGAATGTTTTTGGACTGTCTCTCTTGGTGCAGATCACCAATCATTAGTTCAGAAGGATGATTTAATTGCACCTTAGATGATGGTTCTTTGATTTGATCTATTTCTAGAATTTTTGGGTTGTCTATCAAGTCTTTTGTGCCACAGACTATTCCAATAGTTGGTCTGTCAATTTCTTCAGAACTTTCAGGGTCCCTTTCTTGCAAAGGGTCATCATCCTGTATTCTGTTCTCAGCTTTCTTGTAACACCCTGACTCCCAATCTGAAGTTATTCGTTGAGAATCGGAACACTATTAAAAATTTATTTTTGTCAAAATCTTTTTCTTCAATTCAAGTTTCCTTCAGATAGTTCTAAATAAATATATAGAAACATAGTTGTACAAAACAAAATATCAAAATAACTTTTCCTTGTGTTTACCGAAATTCATGTAACAAATAATGAAAATTATCAGAGTAAATGCGATAGCGGATGAAAACATCAAAATCATCTTACACTGATTTGATATCTAAAATCCAAAACCAAGAAAATTATATATAAAATACTGAAATTAAATTCAATTGGAAAACATACATTCAATTCTGTTACAATTAAAATACATAAATTACAAAATCTGAAACTCCCTATCCCGAATAACCTCCCCTATCAAAAGTGCGAGTCTTCTGACGTAAATTGTTGTGCACTACGTCCAAGTGTTCCTAAAAAATAAAATAGGAGTGAGCTCGAAAGCCTAGTGGATTATTCCTACATATCACGCGTATTATACAGATCAAAATCCAAAATATTACAAACACTTGCAAATATTAGGCGATTCAAACATTCATTTGGTTTTGGTTAGAGTTTGAGACCGAAAGAGGGTTGAGATGCCTCTCAGTATTCTTGTGATCTTATCTAATCATAGAAGGTTTCGAGTACCATCTACAATCAGTCATGTCTCAAATCATGATATCATAGTCTAAGTGAGTGTACCTACTATAGCTCATACCATCTCTCAAAGACATCTAGCTGTCGTAGGTAGCTAAAGGTTGGGAATACCTACGATCTGCCTTGTAGCTAGTCAATCTCAAGCGGTGGTATATAGGAGATAACACCTCGATCCACTTCAGGCTCGTCGATTGAACCAGTACGTGGATTCTTAATAATCTTTCGTATTATTTTTAGTTTCACAAACAAGTTCAATTACACCAAGCATTTCACAATCCAATGGATAATAAATCATATTTTTGCATGCAAGTTAATTTGATAGGATGCATAAGTAAATAATGGAATCTAAGTGGATAATTTCTTATTCATGCATGCAGTGATTAATTAATCATTCATCATCCATCATTCAAGCACACCAAATAATTTCACTCAATTTCCTAATAAAATTCTAATAACCTAGAACTATTCAAACAAATGTTTTGAATTTAAAATCCATATAATATGTAAGAGTAAGAAAATCACGCCGACCTGATTTTGCATATCTTCAAGGCTACTTTGCTTTCTTCGAGTTATTAAATATTCTAAATTTATAAAATCTGCAATTGAACAATCAACAAAACTTTCTAAGTTCCTAGATCTTTTTTAATTTCATCTAAAATATTCTTAAGCTTAAATAATCTCTAAAATAATTATAAAGTCTAAATGTTAAATTTTAACTAATTTTATTCGAGTTAAAATAAGGTTTCTAAAACTGAAATAAAAATTATTTTTATTTATTTCTAAATTTTTAATGTTTATTCAATTTAATTTAAAAATATCTCTAAGTTTATTTTAAAAGATAATACTTCTACTAATTTAAAAATAAAATTCTCATAATTAATTTTCAAGTTTCTATGATTTATTTACTTTTAAATATATTATTTAGTTCTAAACAAATAATTTTGTGACGACCCACATTTTTGACATCGGATTGACGGATCCGACATTTATGTACTCCATGTATTTTCTAGAATTTTAATGAGAAAATACAAAATTTTTTCTAATTTCGGATTAATTATAAAGAAAATGAAAATAATTCGAGAAAATGCAATTTTAAGGAGAAAACACATGAAAATATTAGGAAAAAGTGTTTTCTTGAGGAAAATAAATTATAGGATTAATTTGTGAATTTTTGAAACAATTATCAGATTTTTAGAATAATAAATGAAATTTTTGGGAGGAAAATATGGTTTTTGGAGAAATTATTCAATTTTTGGAGAAAATAATTGAATAAATGTTGAAATGGTGTATAATGTTAATATTTTGATGGAAAATGATGAATTAGACAACTTATGATTTTAGGGGACGAAAAATACAAAATTTTGGTATATAATACATGTACATTGGTGTATATAGGTAATAAAAGAAAATAAAAAAACGAAAAAAAATAAAAAAAATAAAAAATAATGGGCTCGGACCGGCGCACGGGCCGTTCGGCCCGACCCGATCCCGCAAACGCGCGCGAGCTTGAGCCTGCGCGCCTTGAGGCCCAAAATGGGCCGGCCCATACCTGGGAGGCCCAAAATGGGCCGGCTCATGCGTGGCCGGCCCATGCGCCCAGTCCACCAGAACCAGCCCTTGGTTTTTTGTCTGTTTGTGCGATTTTTGACCCATTTTATGACGAATTTCTAGCATTCTTGGCCATTTTTGAACACAAAAACCATGGGAACACATGGTTTAGACCCATGGTTTTGGCCATCACTTCATGGCCTCCAAATTGGCCAATGAAGGCTACTAACTGGGCATTCAGCACGTGATGCTAAGTGTCACCTGGATGCCACATGTCATCCACACCCTTGCAAAGCAAGCATCCTCATGCAACAAAAAGACATTTTTGAGCTCAAACACAAAATTTCCAGATTCTGTAACCAACTTTCCAAGCTCATAACTTCTCCATTTCTCCACCAAATTCCATAAACTATAGCTCGATTTGAAACTTGTACCACCACCTACAAGATCCTATAAGTGGTTTGCCTAGTCTTGGAGCCGTTTGAAGCAAAAAACACCAAGAAAAGGGTTGTCCACATTGTTCAAACCTAAAAATTTCAGGAAGTGTGTGCTGGAACCACTTTTGAAGCCTTGAATAGTGGCCATTTCCAGTTTCTTTTTTACGGTAAAATGGTTCACTTCTTTCATTTTCGTATATACTTTGCCAAGAGTTAAAGAATGAAAAATAGGACCTTATGCATGATTTTAGGACCCTTGAAGTTGGTTGCTTACTCACTGTTGCAACTGTGTAACAGAAACAGTTGGAGAAACCTTGTGAAAGCTCATACCAGGACCAATCCAGACTCAATCCCTCAGGTGAAACCCTTCACTATACCTCTCATGAAGTGTATTCAAGTGTCTAAGTGGTAGAAATTGTATATTAAAACGTTTAATACGTCTTGTGAGTTTCTAGTATTCACTGTGTGACTTACTATTACAACAGTGCCGACAGAATAAGGTTGAGACCAGAACAAGAGCTTTATTTGGAACACTTCAAGGCACCCTTTCAGGTTGGAACCAGAGGCATTGTAGACTCCATAATAGGGGTTCAAGAAAGGTATAAAGACTTGACCTTGAACTCTTATGAATGTGTCTTGTTATTCATGCAAATATGCCATGATTGTAAGGTGCTATAGCAAATTCCTTGTGTTCTTTAGAGTGTAGCAAAATATTGATAGAATGATAGACATGTTCTTGATGTTGCATGCTACTGATTCAAAGTGGTTGTGATTAGTGAATGCATTATGACATGTAAACTATAAGTAGACACAAGGAACAACCCATAAAATGGTGATTGAATGAGGGAAAAGAACACTAGAAGATAGTGGAATCCATGAACCCAGAAATTTCTTGCAATCTGGCCGAAATTTCTGAGATAAAATTGACTGACCAAACCATGATAGATTGTTTTCTCTTCTTCTTATTTAGTTTTTTCTTCATTTTTTCTTGTTCCTCTATTTCCAGATCATTCTTTCACCGTCCAACCCAGAATTTCTCGTTCGTTCATGAAGCTTCAAATTTCCAGATTTTTTTTTTGTTGGTTTGCTCTAAGCTTGGATAACAAGCTTCATTTTTTTTTTGTAATTTTGTTTCTAAGTTTTCATTTCTTTTCTTTTATCAAATGATCTATATTTTTTTTTCTAAAGCATTTTTGTTTTCGCACCACTCGTGCCATTGCGCCTACGTGACCATCATATTTCTTTATTTATTTATTTTTCTCTTAATCAACCAATATTTAATTTTTTTCCTTTCAAACGAGTCTTAGATTTTTAATCTACCAATATATTTCATCAACTAACTTTTATTTTCCTTTTTCAACCAACTTTTTGATTATTTATTTATTTATTTATTTCACCACATTATAAATTCTAAAATCCATATATTCATTTATTTGTTATTTTATTATTATTTTTTAAAGCATTATAATTTTAAAATCTATATTTTCATTTATTTATATTTTTTGTAAAAGCTATTATTTATTTTATTTTTATTTTTTATTTTTGTTATTTTATTTTAAATTCTCTTTTTTTTTTAAATAATATTTTATTTCATGTTTACTGGCGATGTGTATGCGCTCATAAAATTTTGGGGTGTTACATTTCTCCTCCTTCTCATAGTCACAAATAGTGACATTAATGGACTCAATTACACATTAAGTGCGATTATTGAACACCCCATATGCTCTATTGTTTGTAGAATATCCTAGAAAAATTCCTTCATCGCTTTTTGCATCAAAATTTTCAAGCTGATCCCTGTCATTTAGAATGTAACAAACACTCACAAATATGTGAAAGTAACTTACATTTGGCTTTCTTCCTTTTTATATTTCATATGATGTTTGTTCTGTCCCTGGACAAAGATATACTCTGTTAATTGTGTAGGCTGTTGTGTTCACTGCCTTAGCCTAGAATTTTGTTGGGAGACTTGCAACTTGAAGCATTACTCTTGCCATTTCCTCAATGTTACAGTTCTTTCTTCAACAACACCATTCTGTTGAGGTGTCTTTAGAGTAGAGAACTCGTGTCAAATACCCAATTCATTGCACAGATTAGAAAATTGTTGATTTTTGAATTCCCTTCCATGATCACTTCTGATTTTCTGAATTTTGACACCCTTTTCGGTTTGTAGTCTTGTGCATAGGTTCTTGAAATTTATAAATGTATCTGATTTTTTCCTGAGAACAATAACCCATGTAAATCGTGAAAAATCATCTACACAAACGTGCACATACCTTTTGCGTCCAATGCTTTTTGTTTACATTGGTCCAAATAAGTCCATGTGGAGAAGTTCAAGAATTCTGGAAATAGTGATAAATTGGACAGACGAGTGTTTAGTTCTTTTCTGCTTGCCTTGCTAGCATGGACCATAGACTGCAATCTGATAAGAATTGAGTTTTGGAAGTCCGTGAATAGCATCAATTCTGCTAATGTTCTTAAGGGTTTTGAAGTTGATGTGTCTGAGCTTTTGATGCTAGATTTCCATATTGTTCAAGACAGTGTTGCGACACTGTTTTAACAGCATCATGATGGACTTTTCAACTTGGTAGCAATTATATGTGGTTCTGATACCCTTCATGAATGTTGTTCCTGTGCTGGTGGCTATGTTCCATCCATCTTTGGTGAAGTTAACCAATAGGTCTTCATCACAAAGTTGACTGATGCTAATTAGGTTAGCCTTTAATCCTTCAACAAACAGCACATCCCTTAGTTTGGGTAGTCCAGTAACATTTAATGTTCCTCTTCCAATGACCTTTCCTTTCCCCCCATCACCAAAGGTTACTTGACCATCTTCTCCTGCACAGAAAGAGGTTAAGAAATCGATGTTACTTGTCATGTGTTTTGAGCAGCCATTGTCTAGATAACATATTTCATTTGAGCATGCAGACAGTGTAATATGGGCAACCAATGCTCTATTTTGAGTTTTAGGCACCCATCTCTAAGTAGTCTTGGTGAACATCTTTTTGTTCTGTAGGAAATTCTGTTGCAGTTTGTAGCAATGCTTCCACTTGTGTCCCTTTTCGCCATAGAAGTAACGAATTGGTTTTTGAATTCCTCTTATGACATTTGATGGACTTGTGACGTTTGATGGACAGAGGCGTGTTTGTAACACCCCGGAGTTTTTAAACGCACACAACTCGAAAATGAATTTTTAAAAATTAAGAAATAAATGTAAAAATGAGTGAAAACATGTTTTAAATGACTATTATATGATATGGTATGGAAATAAAATAAGTTTAGATGATTAAAACTAGGAAAAATGCTGAAAAACACGTGCAAAAAGTAGGCACCATGATGGTGACCGCGGTCACCAGAGAAGGACCGCAGTCAACAGTGCAAAATCTCGAAAATAGGTCACCGTGGTGACCGCGGTTCGTAAAGTGCCGACCGCTGTCATTACGCGAAATTTAAGCCGTTTTGAGCCCTAAATCCGTCATTTCACGCACAGAAAGTTACTGAGTTGAGCCAGAATTCCATAGAGACGATCCAGAGCCGATTCAAGGGAGAGCTAAGGGTCTAAGGTAGGAATCTGAACTTTTAAATCATTTAAGTTTCAATTCTATCAATTTATTAAGATTTCGAATAGAAAATAAGGGTTTTTGAGGGTTTTGATTGCATAAAATGATCCGAAGCCCTATGAGTTTGGATTTTCCTTCTAAACTGACAGATTATCAATCTAGAACTGAATTCTGGAGGTTTTGACTATTCATTTGCAGTTTTAGACGAATCCAGAGGAAAGTTGCATATCTGGAGGTTTTCT
>JAJIYU010012329.1:0-14612 GCA_030144865.1 Tinospora cordifolia | reverse complement strand
TCAAATCCAACTGCAATCAGAATGACAACTGAGATGTCAATATCACTAGTTCTAATCTCTGAAGCTATGATACATTTCAGAGAAATCTACAATGGCTCTTCAAAATACATCAAGTACAAGTGATTTGCAAGCAGATTTCAAGTCCTATCATTTTCCAAAAAGTGGTCAGATCAGAAATTCCTGAATTTAATTTAAGTAAATGAAGCAACCAATAGTATTATCTATGACAGTTTTGGCACTTGCTTCAGTTCTGCAATGTTGCAAATGATCAGAACGGGTCGAATTGCAGAGGTAAGCAGCTTTATTAAGCAAGAGATATCATCACAGGCATCAAGACCAAACACAATTTGAAAAAAAAAAAAAAATCCGAACAAAGAGTACCGCTCACATTTCCTCTGAGAGTTGCAGCAATCCCCACCGTCTGACCTTCCCTGAGCTTAAAGGTTGCAATAGAAGCCTTCGCTCTAGTCTTCACAGGCCTTTGCCCAGCAATCACTGCCAAATCGTTTATCGCAGCTTCCAAACCTTTTGAATTCTGCGAAGCATCTCCAATCCCACAATTCAACACAATTTTCTCTATCTTCGGAACCTACATAAACCGTCAACCTCAAAAATCAAACCCCAAATGTAGATATTTTTCAATTAAATGCTGTGGTAGCAGAAGACAGTTTGCTCTCACCTCGTGAATGTTAGCGTAAGAAAACTCTTCCTTGAGAAGAGGAATGATTTTCTCAAGGTAAACAGTTTTGAGACGATGAACCTTCTCCGCTTCGGATTTCTCCACCAAAACAATCGAAGAAGACGCCATTACTAAAAACCCACGTCGATTTCTAGGGTTTGGTGATGAAACTCTCACCGGAGTCATCGGAAACCGGCTGTGAAATGTAGAAAAGCATGACTGCAAACTCGCCGGCGACGCCATGAGACCGAGCTATGTTGCTGGGCTCTTCTCCTACCTCTAGTTCTTCTTCGCTCTATTCGCTAGCGTAAGAGAATGGCCCTAGTTTTGGCTATAATTACTATGGCACCATTCCCTCTATACAATCAAATCACTCGCTGTGATCCCGGATAGGAAACGATGGCAAATTCGTGAATTTTCCACGTTAGCACGGACACTTTAGGAAGCGTAATCTTTTCTGTGTTGCGAACGGATAAGGGGTTACGATTACAAACCGTGGTTGGACTGGGCGGTTTAACCATGGTGATTAATTTTGGTTATCAGCAAAAAATTCAAAAATTAAAAAACTTAAATAATAAAAATAAATTAACAATTGTAACAATTTTTTTTTTCAATTCAATACCAAAATAGCTAGAGCTACTACGTACAAATAAGTGGATCATTTGAAAAGTTAAACTGATTTTAGTTTTTCTTATCTAATTAATATAAATGATTTGAATTTGAATTAACATTACTATAACAAAAATATATCTCATAATATTTAAAGTTAGGGTATTAGATGTAATGTTCCGCTACTTATAATTAATATTATTTTTAATGAGGCATCCCTCTTTTTTTTTCTTGTTTAAATTATTTTTTAAATAGAAAAGAAAAAAAAATTAAGCTCTTTTTAATTTGAATTTACATAATTTTTTATACTTAAAATTTAAAAAAAATCCAAAATTATTTTAATTTAAAATATTTTGATAACACTTTTTTTTTTTTTTTTTACTTTTTATCTAGCAAATATGCTTTGATAAATAACAAAAAAAAGTTTTACAATATATTTTTGAGTTAATTTTACATGAATTTCGAGATTAATTACTGTAGGGAGCTCTACTATAAGAATGTAAATAGGAGAACTCTCAAATATTTGATTAAAAGATATTGAGTTTCATTTACCGGCCTTAACCTCTGTTAGTAATTATTTATCTTTTTACCCTATAATTTGGTATGTAACACTACCTTAGATGAATTTAAACAGCTAAATTTTACCTCAGAATTGAGGATGAGAAATTCCTAATTAATTTCTCAGCTTCAAATTATTTTTAATTACGCGCACATGAAGCTCAGCTGGTAGTAGCTGTTATTTTAAGTTAAGAATTTTGAACAAATCTCCACCCAAAAATGAACATAGAAGACTCTATGCTTGGCGTACAAACTATGGAGTAGTTAATTACGTTTCGTTAACATTTTCTCTCACTCGCTCGAGGAGAAGGTGGGAGACGTCACGCTCCGTTTTGTGTTTTTAACCTCTGTAAATTAGAGAGAGAGAGAGAGAGAGAGAGGGAGGGAGGGAGGGAGAGAGAGGGTAAGACTCTTCAATCTTCAATTCTTGATCAAACGAAAACCCTAGGAAATTTTTTATAACAACATTACGAGTGATTTGATTTTCTTTTTCTTTCCTTTGTTTGCTTCAGGTACTTCTTGTTCGCACTATTTTTTGTTTTTTTAAATTGTTTTCCGTTGTTTTTAATGAAGATTTGCCCTAGTTTCAGATTCAACCGGTGATGGCAGATAAAACCCTAGAATTGCTGTTATCGAAGCTTCTGTAAACTTGATCGTGGTGGTATTCGTGTTCTTTTGGTTCAGCGGCAGCCTTTCTTGATCGCGGAAGAATGCGAGATATAGGGTTAGATGAGATTAGTATCTTTGATGAATGATTGCCAATGAAAGGCGTGGTTGCTGTTTATTTATCTGAGCTTACCTCAAGATGAGAATCCTTATTTAGTGTAAGAGATTTTAGCATTTTTGGTGAGAATTAGTGGAATTTTATGTTGGTAGGATTCGCTTTCGTGGGTGTATTGTGTGTTTGGGCTTGCCAAGTGATGATTGATGATCATGGGGCGGTGCAAGGGCACCTCGGGATTGTAGCTTGAATTTGGATAGTTTTTACGTGTTGGCTTTGAGCTGGAGTTCATAGAGGCAGAACCACTGATTTCATATTTTGTGGATAGAGCTTTGGTTTTTCAAATGCTCTTTTGTGGATTGGAGTTTATGTGAGGAAGTTAATAGTATATATATTTGATCACCTATTGATCAGCCTCAGTGTAAATAGTGACTTATCCAGGCATACCAGAATGATAGTGGAAAATGACCCTCAGTCACCAACAGCAGATGTTGTTGGAGTTATCAGCGCTTCAAAGTAATATTACTCCCCTTGTTTTGCTCTTGTTGTTTTGGTTGGCAGCTTGGATTCATTATAATGTTACTCCCCTTTTTGCTCCATCTTTTTGGTTTTAAATTCAGGAAACCCAAATTTTCATACACTAGAGAGACCCTCTTATCTTTAAGTCAGTTGGATATTTGCAAAAAGTTACCAGCTGGATTTGATGCATCACTATTGAGGTATGAAGATGCTACCTGTTTAAGTTGCCGGGTCAGTTTTGCATGTCTCTTTGTACCACAGCATTTTTCATCCAATAACTATTACTGGAAGTGTTCGGACATCTGCATGGTTTTATTTACTGCTATCATGCTGTACTTTGTTATGATCTGATGAACCTTCTGAAACAGTGATTCTGAGGAGACGTCCAATAATGTAACTGAACGCCCAAGAATTCCTGGAAGTTTATCTTCTCAACACTTCAGGCGTGGTGACCATGGATCATCGCCACCCACTAGAGGAGATGCAGGTAATTATAATCGAGGAGTTCATGGAAAATGGGATAGTCGATCCTCCGGATCAAATGACAGAGATGGAGACTCACAGTCAGATTGGGATTCAGGTGAATATGGTTTGGAATTTTTTAAAGCTTGGTATCTATTTCCTTTATCTATCCTAATTTTTATAATGTTTTAATGTATTTGATTTTCTTTGCAAGTGATGAGTGCAATTCAGTTGTTATGCTTGTGAACAATTTTTGTTCAATAATGTCATCTCTGATGAAATTATGCACATGTATGAATTTGTACCTTAGAGATAGAGCCATACTATATTGTGCTCTTTGTGTAAGTCATTAGTTATATTACAGGTTACTATATCTTCTTTAGATATCAAAATCAATACTATTTTTGGTCTTCTTTTTCTTTTATTATTGTCATTGACTATCAATTAGTTCTCTCTTATTTTATTTCCAAATGAGATTTTAGGGTACTCTTGCTGTTTCTAAAAACTGGTAATTTTTATCTTTGAATTTTTCTTACTAAATATCCATCTTATCATTCATATTTTGGTATATGTTCTTTATTCCTTAGTGTTGTGATCCGTAAATCATGGTTAACCTAATGATGGTTTCTTCCTCTTAACCTTAATAAAATGTATCTAATATGAAATGCTAGGAACACTATCTACTTACCTTGCCCTTCTTTATTATCATGGCTTGTGCATCTTTTATCATTTCCTCCTAAAAGCCAATTTTCAAAAGTTTTCACTCATGGTATCTCTTGATTCACCATGTTTCCATCAATGTTTTTTCTCCCATGGAAATTATATTTAATGTATTTAATCTTTGTCCTATTCTTATTAGTCTTAAACCCTAGGTACGATGTATTTCTTTGAATCTCCTCCGTCAACATTCATTCTTGACAAGCTCAACTCATACTATGTATCACGAAATAGTTTACACCATAAAATATCTACTTAATTATAGTTAGCACTTAGCAATTTATCTATAACTGGTGCAGAAAAATAAATGGATTGGCTAGAGGGCAATGAGCCATGTTCAGATTATGTTAGAAAGCTTAGGATAGAATATATGGAAGTTCTACAGTTATGTGCATGTCCATGTGGATTTATTAATGTGTTTGGCAAGACCCACTAGGAATTTGCTTGTTCACTTTTTTTTTTCCTCATATTCCTTTTGTTATACATTCTAACACTTTGAAACTTCAATGGATTGCAGATTTTGGGAGGCGTTATGGGAATCAATCTCGACGGTCTTGGCAAAATTCTGAGCATGATGGTCTTCTAGGAAGTGGTGGTTTTCCAAGACCATCTGGATATGCGGCAGGGCCTTCAACTGCTAAGGGTCGAGGAAACAATCATTATCAACTAAATAAGAGTAATGAACCATATCATCCGCCACGCCCTTATAAGGTTTGTTTCATGCTCAATTATAATGCAACAGATCCAAAGATAGGGTTTTTTTTTTTAATCTTTTTCTTTTCTGTTGTATGATGAAGTTTCTTTGATTTGTTGGGTCTTTCATATGTGTTATTGAGTACCCTTTGTACTTCATTTGTTCTCTTTTTGGTTTTATTTAATCAGCTTTCGCTCCTCAAAAAAAGAAGAAGAAGAAGGAAAGAAGAAATATAATAGATCAGGTGGGTTGTTAGGTCAGCATATGAAGAAGGTATAGAACAGGTAATGATATAGGTAGTCTTACCCATCCTTATTGTTGGGTTGCTACCAATCAAATTTATATCGTGAAGCCTGAAATAATATGGATTGAGTTAATTAAGATAGATATATCTACTTAAGGGAGTGCATACTAGAAAATTAAGTAAGAGTTGAAGCTTTTATAGTTTGGTGTTTAACATTTAATTTTAATCTGCGTTTGGGAGATCAACTGTGGAAGCTATGATTGGGGGATCAACTGTGGAAGCTATAATTAAAGAGATTGAAAGATATCCATACAGAAAAAAGAATGAGATTCACATGGTGTTTATTGAATTAGAATAAAGCATATGATAGCATGTCTAGAAAAATAATACAGTTGGTTCTAGAGAAAAAAAGGGAGTTAGCATTAGGTTTATCCACTTTGTGATGGATATGTATGATAGAGCAATACCTATTGTAAAAGTAGTTGTAAAAGAAACTGGTGAGTTCCCCATTACTGTAAGATGCACCAAGGATTGAGCCCTTATTTTTTTGCACTTGGTGTGGATGAGCTGGTTAAATATGTTCCAGATGTTTCATGGTGTATGTTATTTCCAGATGATTTATTGTTGATTGATGGAACTAAATGTTAAGCAAGTGGTTTGGAGAGAGAGACTAGAATCTAACACGATTTTAAGGTAGGACTACAACCAAATAAGTTCAATGTTATTTTAGTGAAGTACAAATAATGGTTAGGAAATGGGCTTACATTTTGGTTTTGGATGGAGCCTTGATTGGTAGATTCCTCCTTGGTAGACGCCTACCCTCACTATTACCACATCTCTCAAAACCAATTGCTCATCTTATGAGCCAGGACTCCACACACTCTTTGCCATTATCTTGTATTTTCTACTTTTCCAGTACCCTCACTAGTAGAGAACTTAACAATATCTTAGATATTGGAGAGACAATTCCAATTGAGGCATTCCTCCTCCGTAGATTGTTTGACTTGGTTGCCCAATTAAATGGGTTTTTCTTAGGGGTGGCAATTTGTGACACGACATGATAACCTGACACGAACATGACACGAAGTTAACGGGTTTGGGTTTAATATAAACGGGTTTGGGTCAAAACGGGTCAAACACGATTAGACACGACTAAATACAAGTCATAAACAGGTTAACCTGATAAACCGAAAATGACACGTTTAACACGATTATGCATAAGTTAAGAGATAAACTATAAATAAGTTCATTTAAAATTAATATATTTATTAATTTGTTGATTGTGTAATTTATTTATTTATTTTTTAGATATAATTTTTGAAAATTTTAATTTATTTTTAATATATTTAATAATATTTTTTATAAAAAATATTTTAAAAATTGATTATAAAAAGTTAAATAGGTCATATACAGGTATACGATTATAAACACAGTTGTGACACGACCCATTTACGACATGACCTGTTTATGACACGACTCGTTTACAACACGACCATTTATGACACGATGATACAAATTGTCACCCTTAGTTTTTCTCTACTAAATCATTTTATCTTCTTTGCGATTCACCTTTGTATCCCGTCCATTTGACAAGTCAAGGTCCTAAATAAGGTTAGATTTTTTGGATGGTTAGTAGCACATGAAAAGGTTACCTCCTGTGACAGGCTACAGAAATGCTCAACTAACTGTTGCCTTTCTCAGTTTCTCTACCTTGCTTCTTTGCATGAAAGATATGGAGCATGTAGAAAACATATTTCTCTCTTGCAGGTTCATAAGAGAAATGTGAAATACATGAAATTCCTCTTCAAAATGCAGGTTTAGATATCCATCGGCGTTGCTCTGGCACTCTTACTCATTATCTGCAATGTCTAGGGTAGAAGGAGAGGTAGGTCTCATGGTCTCACTTGCTACGTTGTAGTCATTGCAGCTTGGAAGGACAATAGAATGTTCAAGAACACTCATAAAGAGAGTGTTCAATTATGGGATTGTATTAAGCTAATGGCTACCACATGGGCTTTTGCTTCCCCATGGTGCAATGGGTTTTGCAATTGTGTACAAGTTGGG
The DNA here is from genome assembly GCA_030144865.1 of Tinospora cordifolia. Lineage (NCBI taxonomy): Eukaryota > Viridiplantae > Streptophyta > Magnoliopsida > Ranunculales > Menispermaceae > Tinospora > Tinospora cordifolia. The sequence continues at coordinate 7,345 of JAJIYU010012329.1, read as the reverse complement.
GTGTTATTGCTGAGTGTCTATTTGTATCTATTAAGCTGATTGGGTAGTAGCATGTGGTTTTAGGAGGTTTGTCACCCATTTCATTTGTATCTATTTACATTGTTGTACGTGCCACCAATTATGTTGAGTAAAGTTTGTTTTTTCTCAAAAGATGAAAGTTGGGAAAAGGCTCATGTGCGTTGTAAAGATTGAAAGCCAAGATATACGAGGGAGTCAAAGTTTTAGATAGTCGGGATCTATTACTCATCAAGAAGGTTAAATGAGGATGCAAATCATAGAGTTAAAGTAGGAATGAATTAAATGAAGGAATGCTTTGATTATTATGTGTTCCATTGCCTTTGAATGGAAGTTTTTAAAACTGTTATTTTGCCAGCTTTGTTATATAGAACAAAATACTGAGCGAATACAAAAGTAACACGTGAACAATTTAAGTGTAATAGAAATGCACGTGTGAAGATAAATATGTGATAATATCTAATCCTCAATTAAAGATGATAAAAAAAGATCATATTTGAGAAATGGTTAGCCCCAAATAAAGATGATTAAAAAGATCATATTCAAGAAATGGTTGGCCCCAATTAACGATGATAAAAAAGATTATATTTGAGAAACGGTTAGCCCCAATTAAAGTTGATAAAGTGAGAGATTCGAACATATGGAACAAAGATCTTTAGGAGAATGATCTGTTAATAATATATGGTAATGATAGAATTAGAAATAGAGGAAGACCTAATCTAACACTGAAAAATAATGCAGGTAGATATAACTACTTATAACCTATCAGTTGATGTCTATCAAGCCCTTGATAGAGCAGAGTGGAGGAAGGAGATTTATGTATCTGATTTGATCCAACAACCAACGTAGTCAAAGAAAAGCTTAGTTGAGTTTTGGTTAAATTCAACTATTTGTAATTTTATTATTGACTTAGCCCTTGATTGAAGTGGAGCAGAGCACTAGAGTTATGTAGCTCAACCCATGTAGTTGAGGGAAAAAAGGTTTTATTGACTTTAGTGATTAATTATGGTCATATCGTCTAATTGACGCTTTGTCTTGCTTTCTTCAATTTTTTTCATGGTATTTATTTATTTTTATTACTTTGTGTGTGTGTGTGTGCAAGTCAAATTACCGAAAGAGATGAATGGTATATTGTAATGGGAGGAAAGATTTTTTCCTTGAATCAGGGTGTTCATCTACTAAATACTAATTACATGGGAACTTATAGAACTATTCTTATCCGCTTAGACTTTGCCGTGTGCTCATCTACATTATAGTTTCATCTATGCAAGTCTAATCACATTGGCACCACCTTGATGCCTTGATGCTACTGGCATTTTTACTATGAAGTTTGTTCTTTATGCAAAATGTGGTCTACAAGATTAAGTATGATGAATGTTGACATTTTGATAGAAATCCCTGTTGGTTTATTTTTTTATTATTTTTTATTAGAAATGCAACGGGTTTTGAGAGGATTTTTTTTTTTTTAATATGTAATTGATTGCTACATCACTTTGTTGCATGAGCTACGAAATACTTGCACAAATATTTATTAGTTATGCACATACCTAAACTGGTTTGTGCCAAATTATGTTCGCCTATTTTTGATAAATATAGAGATTTGACAATAGTCTGCTATGAGAAAATTAAGCTCAATATGCTTAAAAGTCTGTGCACCTTATGCCATAATGTCATTTTATTCTTTGTTTTCAGGCTGTGCCTTACTCAAGACGGGACACAACTGACATGCATAACGATGAGACTTTTGGTTTTTCAGACTGCTCAAGTGAGGATAGAGCAGAGGAGGAAAGAAGAAGAAGAGGTAATTCTTATAAAATCTAATTCTTTGATTAGCCTCATTTTTTGTACTTCTATTGGTTTTGGATTATCATGCACTAATTATGGTAATTTCTGCCCGTTGTTGTTAGTCTTTTGTAGTTTTTCACAACTAAATTGATAAAATATATATATATATATATATATGATGTGGATCTGTTTGCTGGTCAGCTTCTTTTGAGTTGTTCAGGAAAGAGCAAAAAGAAAAAGCAGTTTTAGATAAGCCAAAAGAGATTGTCGAACCAGATGTTTTGGCATCACTGGTTGATTCTGAAGAAAATAAGAAGAGCTGGGATGAAAACAATGGATCAGAGCTGAGGACAACCATCTTACAAACTGACTCTTTGAAGAGTGCTTTGCCTGCACAGACTCCAGCATCCAGACCACTTGTACCTCCAGGTTTTACTGGCACAATTACGGACAAAAGTCTTGGAACTAAATCTGGTACTCCTCAACCAGTAGCGGAGGTAATTATTTCTTGCCGATTTGAACTCTATCTACCAGGGTTTTGTTGCTAATATAATATGATCTGTGTTCCTTTGTCTTAGACATCCATCTCTTAAAAGCCTTTTTCCAACGTTTCCTTCTTAAGGGACTTTTGAGCAGGTGCAGTTTAAAGTTCTGTTGTCATGCAAACGTTGACGTAAATGACAATGCAAGGGTTAACATTAAATGGATTCTTAATTTGATAATTTTCAGTAAAAATTCACAAGGTTTGTAGTTTAGGTGTTTTGTCTACTAGTAAGTGAAGTATAAGCTTCCCTTTTTTCCTTTAAAATGCAAAAAATTCTTAAGAGTTTAAGAAAGACTTCTTAAAATTGCATGTCACTGAAACACAAAAGTGCATGTGCACACATGCACACACAAAAACAAAAAAAAACAAAAAAAAAAGAAAAGGAAAAGGTCTCTTTTTGAACAACAATATGTAGTTGGATGTACCTTGTCCTTATCACATGACAAGGGTATGAAATGTGTCCAAAACTTTATATTTTAAAATATTACTGTTTAGAGCGTTCGATCAAAAAAAAAAAAAAGGAATTAATGAATGAATGAAGATAACAATAAATAGGTGAAATTCACTTAAATGAGAGAACAAAACAAACAATAAATGAGTAAACGATAGAAAAAAAGGAACAGTGACATGATATAGCGGAGTCTCTGAATCCTAGAATTTGAAAATGAACAAGTTGGACCTCTAAAAAGGGTAATGTATCCGACATCCATACCCAAGTCCAGGTCATTGGTGGCATGCCCATTGAGTGCCTCCATGGAAATCATACTATATGGTTGGAATTTGGACATCTTCTATTCATTTTTCTTTGAACATTTGGTTTTAAATATATTCCTTACAAGTGCTTCTTGAAATAAATGTCAAGATTTTGTAGATTATTTCACGAAGCTAGACCCTGAACATCCTGCATTTAGTTCTTTTATTATTTAGCACACTGCTTGACAGTAATAATGAAGAATTTATTATCTGTTTCCTTCAGCAGGTCGGAACTATTGTACACGATGATGTTTTGCATGAACAAGGTAACCTTGTAACAAACAACTTCTCGGGTAATCACATGGAGAAAAAACCAGCATTACTTGTGGATAACAATGAGCAGCAGTGCGAGATCAAGACAGTTCACATTCCTGTTACTGATCCCAGTGCAAAGTTGACTATTCAGTCATCAGATAGAAAGCCTTCTGGTGATTCAATGGCTGACACACACAAAATTGTTAACCCACCAATAGCACATGAAGGTCCAGGCAGAGCTTTAATTACAGGTTTCAATGCTGAGAAAATTCTAGGAAATGGGAATACAAATACCACTAGTCAAGAGCAAGAGCATTCAACATCAATCTTGGAAAAACTCTTTGGTGGTGTTCCACCAATAACTAGTTATAATTCAGAGCTTATTGAGGTAATTATGACTAATGATGGGAAATCTATCTTCTCTTTTCATTTTTTTTTCCCTGATGTTTATGAATCGCTTTGCCAAACACATGCTATGCCTATCTACTATCCACTATCTACAAAGTGGTGTGTCAACAAGATGATATCTTTATTGTCTTGCTGTTTTACCAGTATGAAGATGTTAAAGTTGATGATATGGATCAGCATGTACCATATAAATCCTCCAAGTTCACTCATTGGTTTCTTGAAGATGGTAAATTTCAATTTCTATAACAAACTTTGTTCATAGTAACATTGAAAACTATAGATTTAACCTATAGATGGTTACCTCTCACTGCAGAGAACAAATTTGAGGACAAATCTGTATCAGACCAACCTAAAGATTTGCTTTCACTGATTGTTGGTGGCGAAACAAGTGGATTGCAAGTGTGTGGTTTGTCTGAAAACGAGCCAACAACTTTTCCTTCCAGAGACAATGAACTCATGAGCAAGTTTGTAACATCTACTACAGTCTCAGCCAATGCTGTCAATGAACCATTTTTTCATTACAACAACCCAGATTCTACTCCTGGGGTAATCACATGTGAAGACCTTGAGCAGTCCATTCTATCTGAAATTTCTGAAAACAAGGCAATCCTACAGGATTCTATTGAGGATGGGGGTATTTCAGATGCAAAAACTGAGGAATCAGTAGCTGTGATTGATAGTCAAGCTTCCCAACACCTTCTTTCTTTGTTACGAATGGGAACAACTATGAAGGACCCACTCTCAAATCTGGAATTATTCTCAGGCGATCACAGTGTTAATGAGGGTGGAATAATTTGTAATGCCTTCAAAAACTCAAGTGATGAGAATACAAGTAAAGTTGCCTCTGAAAAGTCTCTCACTCTTGAGACACTTTTTGGGTCAGCGTTTATGGAAGAGTTGCAGTCGGTTGAAGCACCACTTTCAGTCCAAAGAGGCTCAAATAATGGGTCCACAAAAACTGACGTTTCCAAGTCTCAAGCGTTATTTCCATCTTCAAACAACAGTGTATTTGCTAAATCAGGTAGTGATTATGGATCTAACAAGACCTCTCTGGAAAATGATACTCAGGATTCAAGTGGCATCCGACAACCCAAGTCCAACCAGTTTGAGAGAAACTGGTTAAGGTTAGATGCTTCTCAAAGTGGCATAGGGTTAGATTTAAAATCTATTGATGGCATTGACGACAAAACTGACAGGGCCCTGGAAATGCGGCTGCCTGAGGAGGAAAGCTTGTACTCTGCGAATGATCCCCCGGCTCTCCGTCATTCCATTGCTATGCCTGTCAGCAACATAACCAATCCTGACTTATTATTGTCTTCCTCAGGCACACCTGTTGATATTGTTGATAAATTAGCAGCTCTTAATGCTTCCCTTAAACATGAGAGATCTATGTGTTCTAATGTTGAAGGAGCACCATTTCCATCTGGGCCTCACCTTATGGAACCAAATCTGCAAGGGTGGCAATCTTCTCCACAGTTTACTCACTTGCAGCAGCAGATGAATCAATGGAGGCCTCCGTTTCAACATTTAGAGCCTCACCACACTCATATGAACCCTCAGATGAAACTCATGGGTCCTGAGACCATCTTCCAAGCTGAAGTGCGTTCTCAACATCACTTTCCTGCTAATATTAATGTTCCGCAGTCATTTCAAAACCCATCAGTTGGGCCATCAAGGTTTGATTCTCCAGGGCATCATCCAGTACTACAACAAATGCACATGCCAGGAAATCTCCTGCCTCCTCATCAAATGCTACAGGGAATGCCAAGAGGAGGACCTATGCCACCACAGCAGTCCATCAATCACATGGTTGGCTATGCCCCTGAGCCAAACCCTATACACGGTTATAACTTGGGTCAAAGGCAGCGAAGCTTCAGTGGTCATGAAATGCCTATCCCAGGTGAGGTTCCTGGTATTATTCCTTGTTTCCTTAACATACACTGTCCAATTCAATACCTCATGTGTGTGTGGCCTAAAGTTTAGACTAGGGAAGACAAGAAATGAATCAGTTCCAACGCATTGACCTCCAAATGTTCTATTTTGTAATGTCCCAATTATTGTTTTAATGAGATTTGTGTTGCGGTTTAGGTGTAGGTGGTGGAAACAGTCATCCGGAAGCATTGGAAAAGCTGTTTGAGATGCAATTGGGAGCAAACTTGAAGCAGCAGATGCACCAAATTGCGGGTGGCTCCTACAATCAGCAGCAAGGGAGCGCTCATAGCCATGGAGTTGACTTGGGATTCCGGTACAGATAGTACACAGTGATCGTACTTTGGCCCCCTCCTTTGAACTAGAGTTGGCCTGTAGGGTTGTGGCCCACTTGCTTCCTTCTGTGAATTGGTGGGATTATATTGGTTTGGTGTCTTAATGTACGTATACTGTCATTTTCAATAAGCATCTTTTCCGTTGCAACGCATCCTCATTTCATCATCTTATTTACTTTATGTGTTTGAGCCTCATCCGACCCCACCCGAGCCCTTGGACTGAGAAAACTGTCTTGGACCCGTTTACGTTTACAAACAAAAGCCTCTTGACCCTTAGCAGCGCTGGGTTCATTTAAGCCCTAACCATTTGCAGCTTCAAGTAAGATATTTATGTGTTCGTATATATCCGTTGTTCAAGTCCTCTCTTAACTTAAATCAAATTTAACGTCGACTACTATCTTCCTGCTTTGGACAACACGGAGCTTGAGAAATAGTTAAAGGTGGTAACAACAACCAGCAATGTTCAAATTAAGAAGCCATGAGAAAATTATGATTCATCATGCTGTAGCTGTTGAGTTGCTGAGAAGCTGTATCCAACGCTTACAGTGACAAACAAGAGTACCGAGTAGGCTGTTCTCTGATTTCGCTTGCTATTCAGATAGGTTTGACCCAGCTGCCAGCTCTTTCAACCGACGGATACAACTCTGAAAATCAAACTTTGATTCACGCATGTTTGACACTTGAACAAACCTATACAAGCAGGCCACATGACAAACGCTACACGGTGGACATGGTAACCTTTCCCTTGAAAATACATACCATCCAGCTGCATACGTCAAACTAGACCCTTCTTTGTTTTAAATGGGGTGTCATCCCTTTCTATGCTAATAAAATAAAATCTTACCTAAATGTTATTATTATTGTTGTGGTTATTATTATTATCATTAAGAAAGTAGTTCATGGATAAGGCAAAAGAAGTATAGAAGTTACAGGCTAGACAGAGCGTAACGTAGAACAGAAAGAAAAGGAAATAATTCAACTTTAAATAACTTAGTTTATAATTAATTAGTAATTTTTATTGATATAGAAGTAATTTAGGAATTAATACAAATTTATGTAACAACATGACTATTAATTATTATATTACTTATTACAATACTATTACTTCCAATAATTTCGCAACACTCTAATCAAGAAATTGGTCAATTCCACTTGTATCACCCACTGCGTTTTAAAACACTTTAGCATGGAAAGTCTTCACATGATGGTGGCCAATGGATTCTAGATCTTTGGCCCTTCCATTTTTTTTCCATTGCAAGGATGACCTGAGAACCAAAGAAAAAGGGATAATTTGTAAATTTAGAAAGTAAAAAAAAAAAAA